>CACKRE030002425.1:389089-421052 GCA_902602495.3 Ectocarpus sp. CCAP 1310/34 | reverse complement strand
GGGGGGGGGGGGGGGGGGGGGGGGGGGGGGGGGGGGGGGGGGGGGGGGGGGGGGGGGGGGGGGGGGGGGGGGGGGGGGGGGGGGGGGGGGGGCGTACTCTTATGTTTTGCATGTCTTAGCGGTTAGACCATTGAGGGGGGGGTCTTTCTAGCGAGCAGGGCTAGACTCACCCTCAAGGGACCGATACCTTCTTGCTGCGGCGCACCCGCCGCGAGGCGTGCGTAGTGGTGGAGTTGGGTCGGCACTGGTGCGTCAGGTACAAAGAGGCAGATGCGCGGGCCTCCAGGCCGTCGGTGTAGGCAGCAATGCCCATTTCATCTTTGTGCGCGGAGGCAGACGCCATCAGACAGGTGGACGGGCACTATGTACACGGCCCTAGGTTTGCTAGAGGGAGCTGTACTGTCTCCGTAGTAGCCTGGTTTTGCCATCAAAGGAGGAGGGGACAGGTGGTGACGAGCTGATTGGGCTGGTTGAACCTTCGGCGCGAGAGTTTCCAGACCAAGAACCCCAGGTGCAACGAGGGAGAAAGCGAGGAACCGACTGGGGAGGGCAGCAACGAGAGCGTGTACGAAGCGGAGCGGGTCGAGTTTGGTCGTTTTAGGACTGGCCACAGCGGCATCGGAGAAGCGGCACCGGAGTAGCGGCACCGGAGCAGCGGCATCGGAGCAGCGGAACCGGAGCAGCGGAACCGGAGCATGCGGATGGCATCGAATCGTGACGTACGGACAAACATCTCTTGTAATGTCAATATTTTTCTTTTTTACTTTTTGATTTGCTAAATATGACACAACGAATCCATCTCTATCTAAGAAAAGAGCCCAAGACAGACTAGCAACGAGCAGCGGCGGCAGCAGCGGCGATGACAGCGGCAGCGACAGCAGCAGCGGCAGTGACAGCGAGACGGATCTCCCGGCGCTCCGTGGGCCAGAGGCCCGGCGGCTCGCCCGCTTCGTTAAGTCGGCGGAACTAAACAGCCGCCGCACCAGGGAGAACCCTCGCCGAAACCCGAGGTACGAGTTGCCCTCGTCGCCAACGAGTGCCGAAGCCCTGCCCGCCTCGGTGGCAAGCCTGCCCGTCAGCAGCACGGAGGAGTTCATCAGCTTGATGCTCTCGGCGGTACTTTACGTGGCGGAAGGGCTAGAGGCGAGGGCGGTGCGAGAGTTGCTGTTCGAGCGCAGGGAGGAGGCCCAAGCTGCGCGTCAAGGAGGCGTTGTTTGTGCGTGCTGTGCTTTCGTTTGTTGCCCCAGAGACCAGTGGTAGCAGCATCCAGGTCCTTGAGGACAACCAGGGGGCCATAGCGTTGGTGCAGAACCCCCTCAGCTCAGGTCGCACGAAACACATCGACGTGAGATTTCATTTCATCCGCGGATTGTTTGGGTCGGGGGATATTTCGGTCAAGTTCGTTCCGACAACGGAGCGACACGCGGACCTCCTAACCAAGGCCCTTAGCAGGGCTAGTCTGCAGTATCACCGGCGCAAGTTGATGAATATGCCGGAGTAGCTGTAGCAGTTTCTAGCACTTGGGAGAAGTCATGTTTTCCGTGCGGGGAAAGGCGCATAACTGTTGCGGTCTGTGTACCAATGGCAGGAGTAGGGGGCGTTGGGAGACCGTCGTCCGGGGGAACGTAGTTCCTCGCGTTCTTGTCTTCGCGTTGGCTNAGTTGATGAATATGCCGGAGTAGCTGTAGCAGTTTCTAGCACTTGGGAGAAGTCATGTTTTCCGTGCGGGGAAAGGCGCATAACTGTTGCGGTCTGTGTACCAATGGCAGGAGTAGGGGGCGTTGGGAGACCGTCGTCCGGGGGAACGTAGTTCCTCGCGTTCTTGTCTTCGCGTTGGCTTCTCTAATAAGTGCGGCCGTTGTGGTCCGCTGTGATAGCGACGGTTTTTGTGGTGGTAGTTTTTTTTTTCGATGGGTTTTGCCCGGACGCCGGGTTTCCCCTCCATATATTACCATGATGGCATTTTTTTATGTATCCAGGGGCGTTCTTGCCCCATTGATAGTTAGTCACTTGCGTGAAGAACCAGGGAGGGTGTTCGTGGGTCTGCGAACGTTGTTGTTGGATACATGTGCTGGATGATTTGGTGTCACGCAGACTGGTAAGATTGCCGTTTGGTAGAGGGCACCGCGATGATTCACGGGGCCCCTCCTTGCTGTGGGAGCCGCTCTTTGAGCACTCCCTCTTTCGTCCGTGTTAAGGACGGTCATCTACCTGTCGTGAAGTTAATACATACCAAAACAGTCTCACCCGATAAATAAGTGGCGTAGGCCGCAAACACTACTCGCTTCTACAGCAGTGCCCAGTCGCCGTCNTGGGAGCCGCTCTTTGAGCACTCCCTCTTTCGTCCGTGTTAAGGACGGTCATCTACCTGTCGTGAAGTTAATACATACCAAAACAGTCTCACCCGATAAATAAGTGGCGTAGGCCGCAAACACTACTCGCTTCTACAGCAGTGCCCAGTCGCCGTCTCTTCCCCCCCACCGCCGCTTCCCCGACTCTCTTTCTCTTCGGTCCTGAGATGGCCGTACTCTCTGCTTCTGCTTCCTTCGCGCGCTGGCGCTTCGCGGACGCTTGCGCCTCCTGCCTGTGCCATTTCGTCATGAGCCATGCCGCCCCGTCCTCGACCTTGTTGTACCACACCTCTGGGTCCTTGGCGCTCTCTTTCCATTTACCCCCCTTCCTTGTCGTCTCCCATGTTGGAGGCCACGAGGTCCTCTTNCGTACTCTCTGCTTCTGCTTCCTTCGCGCGCTGGCGCTTCGCGGACGCTTGCGCCTCCTGCCTGTGCCATTTCGTCATGAGCCATGCCGCCCCGTCCTCGACCTTGTTGTACCACACCTCTGGGTCCTTGGCGCTCTCTTTCCATTTACCCCCCTTCCTTGTCGTCTCCCATGTTGGAGGCCACGAGGTCCTCTTCTAGACGAGACACCCAGTCGCTCTCCTCCCCGCCCCGGTATCCCACGCCCCCTGTCATCGCTCCTAAGAGCATGCGCTTGGGGAGGCGGCTGTCCTCCATGCGCATAACAAAGCCCGCGAAACACAGTAGTCTCCGTTTGCGCACGGTGGCCTCGATGATTTCCTCGTAGCCTGCCTGGATGAGGGCCTGGGCATAGGACAGGGGGCGGTCGGAGCGTTTCCGCTTGCTCCAGCCGATGCACCGTGTGAGGAACTGGCGGTGGGTCCCATTGAGCTTCGTGTAGTGCTCCGCTGTTAGGCTCCACGAGGCGCACCCATACAGGAGAGTCTCCACCACTTCAGCCTGGGGTAGCCGGATCTTGAGCTGGCGGTCGGCCCGTCGCCTGTCGTACATTGAAGCACTGTTCCGGCGGTAGCACTTCCACGCTCGGCAGCTGCGGCTCGTGATCTCCCGGTCGTCCTTCCCGCCCGCGGAGATGGCACGTCCGAGGTGCACAGACTGATCTGTCTGCTTGAACGTCTGGCCGGCGGCGCTGACCGTGAACGGGCGTTCCTCGATCCCTTTCGGCAGCATGCACATGATCTCCGTCTTTGGCTCCGATACCATCAGTCCGAACAGGCCGGCCACGCGCACGATGACCGACATCATCTTCTCGAGACTCTCCGGCGAGCGCGAGACGATGGCCGCGTCGTCAGCGTAGAGCATGGCCCACAAGGCCTCCGCGTCCGTCACCACCGTCGTCTTCTTCCCCGCCGACCTGCCCTTCTTGCCCGTGTACTCCACTTGTGTCCCGATCTTGACCATGTCCGCCGTCACCTTGGGGTCCTTGTCGAACTCGGCCACGGCGACCATGAGCATCGCGGCAAAGAACAAGTTGAACAGCAGCGGGGCCAGGTTTCGTCCCTGTCGGAGGCCTTGGCCCACGTCGAACCATTCCGAGTACTGCCCGTCGTCCGTTCGGACGCGCGCCCTCATGCCCTCGTGGAAGTGGCGAATGACCGCCAGCATCTTCGGGGGCACGCCGAAGCGTCGGAGCACGTCCCACAGTAGGTCTCGGTCCACCGAATCGTATGCCTTGGTGAGGTCGACGAAGCACGCGAACACCGCAGTACTCTTCTTCCTCGCGAGCTCATGGAGCCGCTGGATGGCAAACAGCATGTCGAGCGTCGACCGGTGTGGGCGGAAACCGCTCTGCTCCTCCGGGAGGATGCCCTCTCGCTCGTAGTAGTAGCTCAGTCGTGTAGCGACGACCTTAAGCAGCACCTTGCCGGCGTGTGCGACGGTGTGTGTGATGACGTACGTCACTGGTGGTGGAGAACAACGCGGCAGAGATGGCGCGGATAACCCGGGTGCCTTAATTGCGTACCTGCGTCGTGGAAGACTCCTTCAATGTGGATCGATTCCCAGTCAGTGTCGATGTTTACACTGCTGTGTCTAACACAGATGATCTGGATAGATTCGGGTGATTGTCAATTGCAATGATGGCTTTGGTTGGTTGTCCTTCATCATTGTATGTCCACGGANACGCGGCAGAGATGGCGCGGATAACCCGGGTGCCTTAATTGCGTACCTGCGTCGTGGAAGACTCCTTCAATGTGGATCGATTCCCAGTCAGTGTCGATGTTTACACTGCTGTGTCTAACACAGATGATCTGGATAGATTCGGGTGATTGTCAATTGCAATGATGGCTTTGGTTGGTTGTCCTTCATCATTGTATGTCCACGGACTCATTCTGACAGCACTTCAGACAGCAGCTGCATGCCCCGAGCTTGTGTACCATGCACCATGGTGTTATCATTGTACAGACGGCACTTCAGACAGCAGTACGCTGTAGTCGACAAACATTCATGTTGGTTGAATGCGGGACAAGGGGGGTGATTCTGCTGCTGTAGTCGAATTGTAGTGTTGTTGTTGTTGTTGTTGTTTCTCACATATGCTCTTTAGACTAGTCCACAAAAAATGGGGAGCCCGTGGTCTCAAAACCCGGCACATACGACGCCGCGGGGAAACGAAACAAAAATAGGGTACAAACCAATCCGAAAAAAAAAACAAAATGATAGAAAGGAAAGAACAGCTACCGCACCGACCGTTCGACAAAAGAGCCGCCCTCGGAAACCGATCAAAATAAAAAAAAAATTAAGGAGGACGCTTCCCACACCCGCCTAATGCAAAAATCAAAGGGTAACGTTCCAGCACCAGGCACCACGCACCAGGGCATGGGAGTAACGGAGCAAACAGGACAAAGAGGCGGCAGATGGGCAGACAGTCAGACGTACAAAAACAAGTGTGTGCGTGTAGTTCAGTTGTGAGCACGCAAACGTGCTGCAGGGATTGTAGGTGTACCTCCTCGGGTTTGTGCACCTACCCGTTTCTTGCCAATAGTGTGCGTGTTCTTTTGATCTTCTGGTGGCTCTAGCATTTTTGTGACCACGGACCGAGTCTTTGCTAGATTTTGGGAATGGCAACTGACACGAGTTCAATGTGAAGAAAACAACAACAACAACAACAACAACAACAACAACAACACACACAGAAAGACTTGTTTACATCTTGTCTTGGACCGAAACAAAGAATCTGGGGTGTGCCAGGCTAATGCTGTAAGAGGGTTCAGAACCGAGGAGATACCATGGTAGGTTATTATTTCAAGAGGTGAGGTGTACACAAGGTGTACACAAAAATACGGCCAACTCTCTTTTTCAGGGCTTCACGAACACCACACACAGGACACACAAGAATAAATGGCGATACAAATAGCGACAAATGACGATACAAATAGCAGCTGATGTGAAGTACTTCAACTGCTGAACTGCTCTGCCGCTTGCTCTCCGCTTCATACACCACATACACTACCTGAATGGCGATATATTGTGCTTCAGCGCTGCACTGCTGCCCTCCGCTCGCTCTCCGAGAGCACAAGCTCCAAAAGCTGCACCACCCCCGATGCAAAAGAAAACCCGGCGCAAACGAAGAGAATCTTGAATTGCTCCGGCTATGGAGCTTCTTCGCTTCGGAATAAACAGGGAACGATTTGCATGTTTGAAGTTATTTTCTCAATAATGCCCTATTCCATAGAAATACGGCATCGATCAACAGCATATTTGCAGCACCCTCGGCGGCGTACAACATGAGGAAGGCGTGTTAAATATTCGAAACTGTCGTATAGGTCGTAGGATTAGTGTCTTCCCCCTGGTAGGGGCATGGCAACAGCACAGTCCACTTTCAGCTTACCAGGTCTTCGATCCGTGCAACAGGCACGGTAAAGTGTCGTGTGCGGTACGGCAAAAAACGGCAAACAAGAAAGTGTGTCAACATCTGCAGATATATTCTACGAAGTAGGAATTATCAAACCCAATTGAATCTCTCAGCTGTATATCAATTTCTGTGGCAGCGTATTCCCCGATGTTAGAGGTGTAGTATGTAAAACACCAGAGGCAATGGGCACGTATACCTAAGTATCACGCGGTCAGGGACCCAAGAAAAACGGTTTTATGTTGAGGCTGGTGGATGGTCCTCGAGGAGACATTGGTCAAAGACCCACATGGATACCACGTTGAGCTCACGTCGCGTGAGCCATTTCCCCAATTCGAATCTCCCGCACGAGGCGCCCGTCACATTTTCCAACAGCAATATGCATTGCCTTTGTGCCTCAGATTCTGCTTACGCTTGGGCACCCAGTTCCGTAGATCGGATGATCGAGCGTCGGGCCTCAAATATGTGGACTTGGTTCCCTCGTTTTTCCGGACCCCCTTTTGTCCGCAAAGCCGACTTTCTTTCCCTCGAAAAGAAAAGTCACAACATCGCCCACCCCCAATGCTCCCCTTGCTGTTTACGCAGGAAACAACCTTGACCAACCTGAATGGGGAAGCGTCGGGCAGAGACAGGTAAGAAAATAGGTGGACAAGACACCAATACTGATGTTATTTTTGCTGACGACGGTGCGTTCGGTATTGCACAAGGTGGACGGGTTTAACGGGTTGAAAGTTAAACCTTTCACTCATTTGATCCCGTATGGTCTAGACTCTGGACCCTCGCAAGAGCGCCCAACAATGCACCCGCTTGCGCTATAAATTACACGACTGGCGGTGTTCTTTCTGCTTTCTGAGTTTTCGGCAGCATCCCCAACAGGGCTACCATAGAGCACTTGCATTGGATTGGTTCCATGAGTGTGGATGTGCTGTTGGTCTCAGCTCGGTGCGTAGTATCTCTTTTGCTGCTCGCTATCATGCCATCTTTCGTGAGCGTACAGCACCGTCATACAGCAGGAGCCGTGCCCATGCACGAGCCCCCCTCACCATGCTGAGGCAAATTCCCTCCCCTCCTCTATCCCTCTCTTCGTGGACCGCCTACTCCGTCTCCACCAGCTCCGCAGCATAACGGAGGCTAGCTACGCTGACGGGGATTCAGAACCACCAGGGGACGATCGCCCAACAGCGAGGTGACCACAGGGGCTTTGGGTGGCGACCGCCCCCTCCCCACCTCCCTTGATCTCTCTTGTCCGTCTTTGGAGCCGCATAGCAACGGCTTTGCCGGGTAATGGCTCCTGGACGCTGTGCGCGCTCATTCATCAGTAGGTGTTTTGGTAGTGTTCTCTCGATCCGCCAACCGTCGCTCGACTCACACCGGCCGTCGGTGTCGTGTTTCTTCCGATGTTTTTCGGCCACACGCTGTCGTAGGAACAACTAACCAGCCCCCGCTCCCCCTCCCGTCCCTCGCTCGCGTGCAACGCACATAAACTGCTTGCCGCCGTCGCCACGGCCCCTACGGGCCGGCCGTTGCACCGCGTAGAGAGGTCCTGTCGGAGGTGTTTCTCGCCAATCCGTCGACAAGCTCGACGGCCAACGCTTTGTTTGTTGGGTGGGGTTTGCTGGTCGGGTACGACCTCTTCCTCACGCTGGACAACGCGTCCGAGCCGCTGGACATTGCGTGTAACGACGCCGAGATCAGGGACGTCTGGTGCCCCCTGGGTTCGCTTTCGGACCCGATCCCGTTCAGCAGGTCGGAGGCCGGGGAAGACGCCGGGGGCGAAGAGGCCAGGAGTCCGATCAACTACGCGACGGCCTTCGTAGACCTGGACTGGCTGTACGGGAGGGACGAGGCGACTTCGGCGTCGCTGCGAACGGAAGACGGGGGTTACATGAACATGACGGACGACGAGCTGCCGCACCTCCTGGATGACGGCACCTGGCTCGTGAGTGAACCCGACAGCCTACGCCAAGTACAAGAGCGATGGTAAAGCTCTACGATAGCGAGTTTGGGGAATGGTTGGGTCCCCGTGTAACGGAGCAGGGCGGGGGTCGGGGACCACCTTGCAGTATCCCGGTCACGAAGGTGTTGATGCATCGTTCAGGTGGCACCTTCGACGAGCGCCTGCTATGCTACGTAGGAGCCGTTTTTCGTGTCGATTTTCGGAATAAAACATGTGTGAAAATAGTTGCCTAGACTTTTCTTTGTTTTTGTTTTTTTCGGTTGTTGGCGATGCCCCTCATGTTTGCTGGGTCTCGACCGCTGCTCCTTGAGCCGACGACGTGTGGCAGGTGGCAGATCAACGGCCGGCGAGACTGCCCGTGACGTTCGCACTCATGACCCTGCTTTTGAGGGGGCACAACCGGTGCTGCGACGAGATGGCGCCGGAATGGGACCCGGCGAACGATGAGGTCCGGTCATGTCATGAAGATCTGCCGTCGTTTGATGAACGCGCTAACTTGTGCTTGCCTATGTAGTACGCGTTCGACTAGATGAAGCGGCGTGTCACTGTCCGCAGCAAGTGCGAATGGGCCATATTTCTGCTCTGTTTCCACGGAAAGAGAGCACATGGTGGACAAAGGTAGAATATGGGAAAAGAATAGCCGCTGCGGCAAGCATGGGAGTGGAAATCTTGTTCTACTATTGTACCATTTCTTGCTGCAACAGACACCTTCAATTTCACAACTTACTCTGTGGTGGACGTGCCTGGCGACGTGCTTGCACGAATGTGCAGCATGCAAAAGGCCACCGGCTTCAGGCTGTATTGTCCCCTCTGACAGCCGTCCTTCCTAAGCCCGTACACAACCACTCTCTCGACGACAGGATGCATTCCAGTTCTGTCGGCAGTGGACCATCGCGGTGTTTCAGCACATCACGGAGAACGACTGGTCCGTCCGATTTGTGGGCGGTAGTGTTAAGGTCCTCGGCGCCGCTGCCTACGACGATGATGACGACGACGACGATGACCCTGACGACCATGGCGAGGAGACGGATGGCAGAAGGCGGCGACGGCGGTTAGGCGACCTCGAGAACGTCGTCCGATCCCGGTACTGAAGTCTCGCTTTTTTCTTGTACACCTGCGCTGCGCTCCCAGACGCCTTCGCAACCGGAAAACGTGTCCAACTCCGCTGTCGGCGACACGTTTTTCTGTTCTCGTGGTTTGGGAATCTCACCCCTCTTGTGCCGGTTTGTCGTGGCTGATTCGCCGCAGGTACCTCACGCAGTCGAACGGCAGCTACGACGCCGGGACAAACGCCGGGACGGACGTCTTTTTCGCCACCGTCGCGGCGCCGGCGTTGTACTCTGCCCTCCCGTCGACGGTAGGGCTCCTGGACGACAGCTTCGAAGTCATGGCCGAGGTGCGTCCGTGCTGGCACAGCTACTGTCTTGAGGCCGTAGATACCACAAACACATTGTTTCATCCTCACAGCAGTAGAAGGTCATAGATCTCGACAGGTTTTGCTCTGCCCATCACACGAATTAAGCATGGAGAATCAGACTACACAGCCGAACAAAGCTGCCATGCTTTCGTTTGGCTGGTGAAGCCGCTGCGATGGCTGGGGGTACCGAGGTCCTTGATTTTCCGTCGAGGGTAGTAAGCGAAACAAACTTGCGCGCCTTTGGCTTGAAAACCATGGCGAAAGGAATCGTGCACTGGAAAAGAGGGATGCGTTTTGATCTGGAACGTTGTGCTCGGCCTTCAAATGTGGTGAGTATTTGATCTACGATTCGCTGAATAGAGTTACGATGGTTGAGTGAGAGAGAGACGATGCGAGGACGATTTGTCGTGGAAACACAACGTGGGGAACAGTGGGGATACGGGGTCATCGATCCGCGATGGCATTCTCAACCCTTCCCCCGAGTCGTCTGGGACCCCGTCGCTCGCACCTCGCTCTTGCCGGTCTCCCACCCCACGATTACAAACCCCCCGCACGAACCTTGCAATGCCATTCCCGCGTACAAATCAGCACGAGGTGGAGCTAGCCACGGCGAACGCAGATCTCGCCGGGCTTGTGACACGGATCGGCGGAATAGAGCCTATCATCAGGGGAGCCTACCACGCGCGCGCTCGGGGTATGGACGCCTCGTTTGTCGCCGAGGTTTCGGTGTCGTCGCCTCTGTTCAACTTTCCCGTCGAGGTGATCCAGAGGGGGCGTGATCATGGTGAGCGCGAGGAGGCGGGGGCGGGGGAGGGCGCTGAAGAGTTGTCCCTCTTATTACAAGGGGGCTCCGCCCGCCCCCCTTGGAAGGGGGGGGGTGGCTGCACTTAAGCCCGCACATGAAGATGAGGATAGTGTAGCAGGAGAAGGTGCCAAGCGGTTAAAGTAGAGGCGATGTAGACGGGTGTCGAACGTATTGTTATTGCTGGATGGGTGTTGTTGTTGCTGTTGCTGTCGTTTTGCATTATAAAGCGTTCCGGTCTCCGCTCGTTAGAGTATATGGTACACCACCGAGCTACCGAGTAAACAGACTTTACTCCGTTCGGCCTGCGCCTGCTCTAGTCCAATGACATCAAAACCCCCTCTCTTCTTTGGCTGCGGCTAAAAGCGAAGGCGATGGCGATTCTAGCGCGTCATTTTTTTCTTGGAAGAGAGTGTATGACGACCGCGATACTCGCCTTGAACGGGGTGGGAGCATCATGTTATATGAACGGCTTTGGATGGTACAGACCGGAGTCAACGCGCGCGCTGGTCGGGCCGGTCGTGACGGAGGGGGGCAGTTTTCACCAGCGTTGGATAATGTCCGAGGGGTGATGTGCAACATTTCCCCATCCATGCAGTTCACAGGCAACCGAACAGCTCTCCTGCGCAGGCTGCTGTATCTCAACCTCTCTTCGACAGCGATATTTGGTTTTCGCTCCTCGGCTCCGATGCCGCCCCGCCCCGTCCCCGCCCTCCTCTGTACCCCTCCTCTACGTCAAACTCCCCGTTTTGCCTCTCGTATTCGCCCCGTCAAGGTGTCCCGTCGTACAACGACGCCCGAGAAGCGTACCGGCTGTCACGAATCGACACCTTCACCGAGATCACGTCGGACACGACGGTGCAGGCAACGCTCAGCGCGGCCTACGGCAACGACGTTGACCTGCTAGACGCCTACACGGGGGCGCTGGCGGAGACGGAAGAAGGGAGCGGCCTGTTCGCGGGGCCCCTGCTGCGGGTAAGAGCAAGAGGGGGTCGTGACATGAATGTTATCAAACCGAGCAGGAGGAGTCTTGATTTATGGTTGGTTGCTTGCAAGGAGAAGGGGTAGCGTCCCGTATCGGTTGTGTCCCGTGTATTGTGTCAACGTTAATCGCGCGGTATTTCCTTCGAGAGTTGAGAGTTTGGCACCACAGTTTTGTGAGGGGACTCCTTGCTGTCCTCTCTCTTGAAAATATCACCGCTTTTTTTACACTGTCAACGAGCCTCGGGTATCACCTGCAAATGGCTTGTCGTTTCGGATACTGTTTGGTAGTTCAGCATCCGTGCCGTCGATGGCGTAGCTCGTTGGAGATTCCCTTGACTTTGTCGGAAACAAACGACGGCTACCCATTCAAGTGTATAACATGATTTCATTCTTGTATTGTGCACCCTCGGTGACATTTCGTGCGCGTGAGAGGGAAAGGGGAGGGGGGGGGACTGTGTTTAGCGAATGGGCGTGGTGTGTTTCGATTACCAGCGTTCGTGCGGGACGAAGGCCGGCACGTTGTACCCACATGCATGCGCTCGTCGAGCCTCGCGTAAGCTGCTCGTGTTTCCTGCGGCCAACGGAGTTCCCACCTCATTGCCCTCTTTTTTCGTTTTACTGATCCCAGCTTCATTTCCTCGTCGCCCACCGTACCTCCCGCCCCCCCCCTCCCTCTCGCGTGTATGTAGATGGTGTTTCTTGAGCAACTTTACAGAGCCATCGTGGGAGACCGGCATCACCACTCCCACTCCACCCAGAACGAGGACGCCGCTCTGTCGACCCTTACGAACCTCATCCTCAACAACTCACTGGTGTCATCCATTCCGCTCGACTCCTTCTCAGCCCCCGATCTGGTGACGTCATCCGACTGCTCCTCCACCGAGATGAACGAAGTGACGCTCGCGGAAGGGTTAGTGTTCGTGGCGCGGGGGATGTGAAGGGGGATGTTTTTGGAGGGGGCGGGTCGACGAGTTGGGTGGCGGGTGCTGGTTCAAACCCTAACTGAATCGAGAGAGCAAGGGACCCCAGTAGCCCTCCCTCTCTCTTCTGTCTCGGAAGAGGTGCATGCCCGGTCAACGGTCTCAGCATAAGGGCAAATAGCAACACGTAGCACCCCTTGTGTCTGCGGCGAGCGTTCTTCAATCACTGCCCTTCTCCTCTCGTCTCGCTGTGCGTGTCTATCCGCCATGGAACCCATTCGCCAAAGCTATAAGCTGGCCTGGAATCAGTCGGACTTGGTCGAAGAAGGCGGGAACATCTTCATCACCCTCTCGGCGAGGGGTATCGAGGGGCAGGGCATGATCGTGAGTGCCGATGAAGTTGTCAGTGCCGTGCTGCAGTCAAGGGGGCGCACGTGCGGCAGCGTTGTGCACGAGTGTTGACGTGGTTCTTGCGGGTAACGCACGTAGCATTTCGTATTGCTTGGATTGGGGACGGGTGGTTCGGGGGCACTTCGCAGTTAATGTAGGGTACAGCGCGTTTGTACGATTCCCGGTGTCTCGTTCCAAGCACGTTTGTCGGTTGTTGGATAGATGGCGTTGTTAAGATAGAAGGGCGTATTTCTACGCATCAAACACGCCTTCGATCTAAAGTTTATCCCTCGTGTTGGATCGTACGGATTCTGAAAACGCAGCTGTTCCAACGGCAAGTGACTCGCTAGCTCCCTCACTCGCTGAAACCGTTGTGAATAGTACGATTTTTCTTGTGTGTATGCCTTTCGTCGTAGCAGCGTTCCCGTTCGGCGGAAATTCGTGGGCGGGTCTCTCTTGTGATTGTGCATGGTGTTTAGGATCTTTCTGTACGGCATGCCCCTTGTGCATGTCTCGCTCTAACCGGTATGGCCCTAGTTGTATTGCCTTTTGCTTGTGTGTCTTGTACTGTTGCCGCGGTTTTTCCTGCTGCCGTTCGTATGTGTCCACCTCTGAGCCGCACGCCATGATGCCGTGTCACTTGTTCTCACTGTGTCAAAGGCAATCGGGTTCGGAGGCCTGAGCATGGAAACCGCGGACGACTTCGTCATCTGCGTGGTCGAGTCGGAGACCTCGGCCGAGTGCACAGACCGCAGCGCGCCCAGGGAGTGAGTGCAGACAGACAGACAGACAGACAGACAGACAGACAGACAGACTGACAGGTAGACGGGGACGAGAAACACAAATGGACCGGTAGGCAAAGAGACAGGAAGGACAGGCAAAGGATTGTGGAAGGGTCCTGCGGGTGGAGTGAGCACCATCTTGATGGTGGGTGACGCGAGCTCGAAATCGGGGTGTAGACATTCGTTGCCGGGGCGCGTGAGAGGAGCCAGCTCGGGCTACAGAGTATTGGTTCGTCGTGCACCAGGGAAGCCGTGAAGTGTAAAAAAAAACGGCACAAGTTAGACAGCGGTCAATAGCACACGGGGGGTGAGTCAATCAAGGGGCTGTTTGAATGTTCCCGAATGGCAGAGGCGGCAACCGAGCGAACAGGCCTCCTGGGGAGCGAGCAAGTCCCGCGATTTCGCCGATTGGTTCTGCTTGCGGAATACACGAAAAGCTCTCCCTTATTTTCCGGTCGGTGTCGTGCGTTTTGCGGCTCGAGCATCGTTGGGACCGCCCTCACTTTTTCATGAACGGATTACGTTTACGTGCAACGTTTGTAGGCACGTCTTATCGTGTCATCGACCGCGCTTTCGCCTGGCCAAAGTGACGAGCCCGTCAGTCTCCGCGGAACCTAGAATAGGAAGAAAACATTTTAATTATTGCCGCGCGTGACGATATTTGTTTCTTCTTATCCGTTTTATCTTGTAGCTCGTGTCGATCGTGGTGATCGCGGCTGGCCAACGCGTCTGTCGGGGGCGGTGTCTTACGAATTTTGCAGGCGGTCCGAGCCGCCTCTGGATGACGAGGAGAACACGGACCTCGATGTGGTAAGCGTGAGCGTGGACGGGGAGTGGACCAGCGTCACCTTCGCGCGCTCCGGCGAGGGCACCGACGACTCGGTAAGGGACGGACGGGGGAAAGCGAAAGAGGGTCAGCATCAACATCTATCTCGTTGTTGTTGCTAGGGTGTGTGAGGGTAGACTTCCGATCCCGAGAATCATCACCCCGTCGTGTACATTGAAAGCAAGAGGTATTTTTTGAGTATACGCCGTCAAATTGCAGAAATTGTTATCTAGGATTTGGCAAGGTTTTGCCCACTTCCTTACTCCTGAAAATCATCTCCGGTGATATTTTGCATCTGAAACTCAACAACCACTGGGTGTGCGGGCGGAAGTACTTACTCAGGCTGTGTCGAGGCCAAACGTGTTGGCATGATTTTCGTACAGTTAGACAGATTCCAGAGATCTTGTCGAGTCTGAGTGAACAAATGCGCCGCGATGTCGTCCACAAAATTTCTCCGTGGCAGCGGGTGAAGCATGTTCTGTGTGTTGGTGCACGACGACTAAGTGAGAAGCAATCGCGCCGCAATAAACCGTGCTCGCAGGAAGAGATGGCCCTACCTAGTCATGGCGACCGCTAGTCGCGAACTGCAGCGGTAGATTGAGGAAAACACACATCCAATTTAAGAGTGAGAAGTAGGGTGTTAGATATACAACATATCCACTGACCTAAACAGTCAGCGCTGACTATTTAGGTCAGTGGATATGTCGTGTATCTAACAAAAGTACAACCAGGGTCCGAACAGCTGTTAGGCTGTCGGACTCTAGTTTTCCCCCAGGGTTGTAACCCCCCAGGGTTGTAATCCCTGTAATCAGCGCTGCCCCAAGCGGCCCATCGACTTACAGGCGGGGATAGTAGGTGTCTTCATCGTTGACGACTGGTAATGTGTACCATGACTTTCAGGTGTGTACCCTAGACTTTTTCTTTCTCCTGGAAAAAGGCGTCAAGATGGCTCCCAGAGGAGCTCCCAGAGGGATTCGAACCCTGGATGTACTTTTGATAGATATACCACATATCCACAGCGCTGACTGTTTAGCTTAGTGGACTGTGAATACAATATCAAAAGTACATCCAGGGTTCGAATCCCTCTGGGAGCCATCTTGACGCCTTTTTTCAGCAGAAAAAAAAAAGTCTGGGATACACACCTGAAAGTCAGTCATGGTACACATCACCAGTCGTCAATGATGAAGACACATATCCCCGCCTGTAAGCCGATGAACCGCTTGGGGCAGCGCTGATTACAGGAATTACAACCCTGGGGGAAAACCAGAGTCCGACAGCCTAACAGCTGTTCGGACCCTGGTTGTACTTTTGTTAGATATACAACATAATATAGTCTAGTCTATATCCACTGAGCTAAACAGTCAGCGCTGACTATTTAGCTCAGTGGATATGTTGTATATCTAACATAGGGTTCTCTGTGTAAGTGGCATTCCAACAATACGCGTAGCGACGACTGTTGTTGCGCAACTTTCCTTGCACAATGCCGCAAGGGCAACGAAAGATGAACACCAGCCCTCCCAGCAACCCTCCGCGTTTGGTCCCCCCTGCGACAACACAATACATACATCAGGACTACCTTCTCAGCGACGACATATACTTCTCCCAAGATACCTCCATTATCTACTCCTGGCGCTCCGGCGAGGGCATCGGCAAGCACCCCAACAGCCAACGCGGGGCGGCCCTGGTCAACTTTCAGGATGGCTCGGTCGATAGCGAGCAGTGCACTGACTCCGGAGAGTACTTCTCCCTCCACGGCGCCCTGCTACTTGTCGCGTGGATGATAATCGCGCCTTACGGGATCTACCAGGCCCGGTGAGGAGACTACCCTAAAAACGAGCACGATATAGACTATACCTCATAACTCCCCCCTTTGGTCGGCCTGCTATTTAGGATATCAACAGGTCTCCGCCCCCGGGCAGCTAGCTGTATGTAGATAGAAGTCAAATTGCCGCATTGGGGAGTTGTCCTGGTACATGCTCGGAAGTACAGCTGGGTTGCGGTACAGCTGGGGTGCGGTCCTCGAAAAATTGAGATTGTCCAAGAAAATTGAAGCTTTTCTGTCCTGCCGGCTCCATGTGGTGCATGGAAGTCGTTCCAAGCTGTTGGACTACTTGCATTGTTTTGCTGTGTGTTTGTGTCCCTTCATGAAAGTTCTCGCGAAAACCTCCAGGTGACCGAGTGCTTGACGTCCGCACGCCCACGGTGTAGTGCTTGGCGTCTTTCACCAGCAACACACCGAACCTAAGTGTTATGTGTCAGTTAGGTTGAATACGGTCATTTCAATCCGTAGCACCGGTCCGTGGGGGGACGGGTTGAAGGCGTGTTTATTACCCCGCTTTGGGCACACCACCTTCAGCGTTGTTTTCGCGAACTACCCAGCAAGGCAACGTGGTCCCGATGCGCGAACGATCGTCGTTGGTCTTTTCAACTGAAGCTTGGGTTGAAGAGGCCGACGATCCACCATGCGGTACCACATTTATCCCTCCCTATCAGGTGAAACACCCAGCTTCTTCCAGCTGCATCTCCCTCCTGCTGTTTTTTTCGCTGCGTGTGCTACATGTCTGACCGATCTGTGTATGGTCGTCTTTGCCTGTATCCCCCCCCTCCGAGTCCATTTTCTGACACTTTTGCGTTTTTATCACCCTCTGTCTTGTCTACCTGTCTACATCTCTGTTCCTCTGGCTGACTCAGGTACCGAAAGGGCAAGAAGTCGTTCATCGGCAACCAATGGTGGGAGATGCACCAAGAGTGCATGGTAAGTGCGTTTGGTGCGCTGGACTCTTTGCCGTACCTTACCTGTTGTTATTCCCGAGTGACGCAAAGTCATGTAGCTTTCTTTCTCCGCATTCAGCAGAATGTTGAGTTAGCCCTTAACCCCACCGGTACTGGATAGAGGTCAAACGGGTTTTCATGTCAAGCCAAGAACAACGGCAGCAGCAGGGAAGAGGACGGGGTTGCCTTTGGGGTAGCGGTTCAAGTTTCCCCGCGCGACAGATGGGGGCGTCGTGACTGAGGGCCCACGGACCATATTTGCGGTCACTTTCGGCTTACATCATCCCGGGGCATATCGTATACCTCTGTATGCACACCACTATACCACTCCTGTAGTACGCTAGGATATGTTTGTGCTTTGTTGTGTCCTGATATAGTTTCCTCATGCCGACACGAAGGCCTCCATAAAAAATAACCCCATGAAATCTGTGCCCCCCCCGGTGTTTTGCCATCGGGGTTGGGTTTTCGTCGCTTGGCAACGACGTTGTAAAACAAGTCGCCCCCCTCGGTGTTTGCCATCGGGATTGGGTTTTCGTCGCTTGGCAAAGACGTTGTAAAACAAGCCAATTCACTTCGTGAGCTCGGCAACCAGGTTACCGTTTTTGTTTTTTTACCTCCGTTTTTTTTTTTGGCGGTAACCATAATGGTGGTCGAGTAGATCATGTTGTGCGGGGTGGAGAACCCTTGCTCTGCGCAAGGGGGATGATCGCACCACGTTGTGTTAAAATGGTCAAGCACCCTCGAGGCAGTTACACAGTGCTTACAACTGTCTCTGGAAGTGAAAGCACCAGAAAATAAATTAATTCATACGCAGCTGTCATCCGTACGCAAGGAAGTAAGCACAAGATGCCGAACACCCTTAGCAGGATGCAGCGCACCCTTCATGCGACTCGCCGAATATCTCACGGCGCTTCGCGCTTGGTGATGTGAGAGCCTGGTCCGGTGAGAACCCGGCGTGCTCCGTCCCGGCTTTGTAGGGATGCGAGGTCAATGGTCTAACGACTACGGCATGCACGACTATGAGTACACCCCCCCTTTTATGGTACTACAACAGGTGATATGTGCGGAAGCTCTACTCCCCCTCGCCATCACAGCCGTTGTCACCACCTCCGGCTCGCACGACTCGGAGCACGCCAAGTGGGGTAAGTCGATGGCAAAAACAAACTCATCAAGATTGTCCGGTGCGTGTGGTGCGTGTGTGCGGGGGGGGGCAACCGGCATCGGAATCTCTCAGAATGTCTATCTATGCTTGTTTTCCTTCGCCGGAGGGGGAATCTTCTTGAATAGCGCAATACAGGTGCAACGACGCATACGCGCAGTTCCATTCCTTTGTTGATCCAAAGACTGGCGGTGTAGAGAAGCTCTTGTACTGGTTGATGAGCCGGCGTGGGGTGGGGTTGGGTGGGGGTCTCCTTGACCAGCTAGCATGAGTCATGCCAAGTGGTAGCCCTCTCGGTTGCGTTTAATCCGGTATTGCGTGCAGTAGGCCGTGGGGGAGGTACAGGCAGTGGTTTCGGATTCGGAGGAGAGAGGTGAACATCGTAAGCCAACCCCTTCCTCCTTCTCCCACCCCCCTTTCCCTTTGGACGCTGGCTAACTGGGTGCCTAACCTTGCGATATTTTACAAGGCTTCTACATGGTCGGAGCTATCGTGCTGCAAATCGGGACCGGTTTTGCCCGCGTTCGCGCGTTGGAGGCAAAATCCAACAATTTCTCGCTCTTCCACCGGGTGGGTGCTTGTTCCACCGCGTTGTGTTGTGCGGCGTCAGGATTCCATGCTTGGTGTTTTCTGGGGTAGTGTGTGCGTGGCACTCGACTGCTCCTCGAACAAATTCGCGCTCTGAACCTCCTACCCGAACAAGGTGGTGGAATAGGTTGTCCCAAGCAGTAGTGATGCTCGATGTGAAATAGAATGCCGCTAGTCTTGCGTTGTAGGCCTAGTCAAGAGGTTGAATACCAATGCAGGACATTTGGCTGCTGGAGCGTGACATGGCCTATCAAGGAAAGGATCGATACGCTTGGGGGCCAATGAGAGGAATCACACGAGACGGAGTGGCGGCACCACGCCCCTCCTCTCGACGGTGCCATACATGATGTTTTTTGTCCTTGAATAATCACATCAACTGATCAACGCCAGGTGAACAAGCACTTCCATATCTGGGCGGGATGGTTCGCCTACGTAGCAGGACTCGTCCAGTGCTACAGAGGTCTCGAGCTAGTCTCTGGCTCCGACAAGCTCATATTCTCAGCGATAGACATCAGCTTCACCGTGAGTGCCTTGTGTGTATGCTTCGATCGTGTTTGGTGGTGGTGGTGTCCTCAGTGGCGGAAGTCGGCCTCGTCTTGTGTCTTCGTGTGTCAGGTTTAGCTACTATGAGACAGGAAGCATGCTTGTCACTTTTGGCGGCAGGGGATGGCGGTTGTGGCGGCGGCGACGATGGTGCTTGCGTCGTTATGTTCGATAGTGTCGAGGGCTTAGCTCGCCGTAAGCCCCCAAGTTGCGGAAAGGTTCCAACTGAATATTAATCCTAACACGCACCCCGATCGCTCTCTGGTCTTGTACGTTCATCGTTCGGCCAGTTGGGTAATTTCCAGGTTGTGCAGGAGACGCTTTTCCCGATTTGGCTGGGGATCATACCGCCCATCTTTTTGATCCTCGAAGTGCGCAAGCAAGCTCGAAGGGTGAGTCTTTTGGGCAGGGGCGTGAGGAATGAAAGATGCTCGGAAAGATGCAGGACGGTGAAGGGTTGTCGGTGGGCGGGGTTATGGAAGAGGGTTTCGATGAAGGCTGAGGGCGTGTGCACTCTTAGATGAATGGTGATGAAACCGTAGCGAATTAGTGGGCGATAGGATGGGGCCTTAGTGAGTGAGTGACTGACTGATTCGACGTTGGTGAAGAATGCGGGTGTGTGACGAAAGGGTGCGACCGCAGAAAAGGACCTGGATTTCTGCACCAGCCCCATGTGCGTGCGTGTACCGTAGCGAGATATCTTGTCGGCCGCGATCAACAAAGCATGGTATCCTTGTTCAACACTGATACTGTCCGTGTGTTGTGGTGTGTGTGTTGGGGAGGAGTTTCGAGTGGTTGGCAACCCCTAGCTCTGATAAACGATGCGATGTGCTGACGGTTTGTTTCGGGGTCGGTAGCGTTTGGTTTGTCCTTTGATGAGCTTGGTTTCTCTTGCTGTCACGACCGAGAGATCGACGAAGCTGGTAGTTGTGGACGCGTTTCGGTTCACTGCTGTTTGTGCTCATGCGCCGATCGCACGCGCTTGCTTCTCGATCGACGGCTACAACAAAACAGTTTTCCACTAAGGGTGTCGCCCGGCTGTGCTGCTTCGTGGAGCTGGTCAACGAGAAGTTCACCGACGAAGCTATCCAGCAAGAGGTGAACAACCGGCTGATGCCCAGAACGGAGGAGCTGCCGATCTACACCTTGCAGGAGTTCAACGAAAAGGTAGGCGAACAAGCGAACGTCCGGGCCGCAAGTCTTTCAGTTGGATTATTATAGAGGCCCTATGGAAATTAGGTCCTGGCTTTGATTGCGCACATGTGCGGACAAGGGGGTGCAGGGTGAAGGTCAGAGCGAATATTTTGGCAAATATCAGCAGCAGCAACAACATCAACAACAAAAATAACAAAAACAACAGCGCCTAACACGCCCTGTTTTGATCGCCGCCTTTTGGAGTAGTCCGTCTCCCTCGCCTCTCGTAAGTCCCAGTATGTCTATAACTCTTGTTGCCTAACCTCTTCTCAAGTTAGGGTTTGGGTTAGTGGAATTTACGACGATTACTTTCCAGCGTCGTTAAGGTGGGCATCGACAGCCACCTTCCGTGTCGTCAACGAACCACACGGGTCGTTCAACATAAGAACGCGCCGTTTACAGTTCATAGATTCGTTCAAATTCTGCTCTACCGGGGGTAGTTGCCACGACCTACCTCAACGGTTTCCATGGGCCGGGCCACAGCATCATGCGTTGTTTATTNGGGGGGGGGGGGGGGAGTTGGGGCCCACGCATGGGCGGATCTACACGTGGTTTTCGGGTTTTGCCCGCTGATGCTCTTGATGAGGGAGTGTAAGGGTACGATTGCGTTGAACAAGCGTGACGTACCGCGGCGCGCTACATCTAGGTGGTGGAACCCGTGGTGCTTGATGTAGGCCTGACTTGACACGGGCTCCACCAACCAAGCGCAAAATTCTCTCTGGCCTGCACTCCTAGAAGAGAAGCGCAACCCGACCACGAAAGGATGGCAACAGTCTTAATACCAACCCGGCTATCCTTGACTCGCTGCGTCAGGGCGATGAGCACCTTGCAGCAATACAGCGAAACGGGGTATCCACACCGGATCGCCGAAAATGAGCAACACCCCCGTACCTGCCCCGCAACCAAGAAAACGCCTCTTCACGATCCAATAGTGTCCACCCCAGAAAAAGGCCATCCACAAAAATGGCCGTCACCGCTATTAACGTATCGTCCTGAACATCCCCCCGCCCCCGATAATATCTATTATCCACCTCACAAGACTGCCCTCGAAATCGCGAGGAGCCTCGTGGTGGGGTACATCGAGGAAGAGGATGACATGGATGAGACCTACACAAGCGAAGCCGAAGCCGAGGGTGGCGGCAGCCGGGGTGGCGGCGGATTCGGTGGTGGCGGTCGTAGCGGCAGTGGCGACGGGTACGCGTCCGGCTACCGACAGAAGGTGTCCCTGTCCAGCTCCAGCGCCGCCAGCGACGGCAGCAGCGCCGAGGCAAGCGCTCTGGCGACGCCTGCCACCTGCAGGAACTCCCGCTCCACCGCCCGCCGGTCTTATGTCTCCTTCACAACCACGACTACCCGCGCCTACTCCGGCTCCTCCCGGGCGTCCACGCCCGCGCGCGAGCAGAGCGCCAGCCTCGGCCTCCCCGCGCCCTTTCTCGACAACGGCGACACCGGAAAGAGCAACGACAGCGACGATAGTTATTCCGGCAGGGGCGGTTCTTGTGGCGGCGTGGGCGGCGACGGCGGCGGCGGGAAACGGTTGTCCGTAAGGGGCAGGGCAAGGAACAATTCGTGCAGCGGCTCTGACGACAGCGGCTCCGAAGGCGGCGAGAAGGTGCGCGATAGAAGTAGTCTCGGCCGTCGCGTGAGCGTCGGAATCCCGAAGATCAGCAGGAGCAAGACGGCCGAGCTGCCGTCTGGGGGAGCGGGGGAACCGTCGGCGACCGTGACTGCGGGATCGGCAGTCAGGCTTTCTGCGGAGGCCTCCGCCATCCTGAGCGCCCAGTTTCCTCCAGAGGTAGGGAGTGATTCGTCGGCCAGAACGGGTTGGAGAACGGCAGTCCAGGGGGCGGCTGCAACGGAGGAGGGGGCGCCGCTGACGTTACCGCCTCACCCCGCACCGGCCCTCAAGCGTTTCGCGACGGCGGGCGAAGTGTGGCAAGGCAAACCGAAGGAGCTGATCTTCCCCTTGGCTTGGGATCGAGCTGTTAGCCCCCGGTGGATGGAGGTGCGTTACGTAGCTGCGACAAGTTCGGAACGCCGGGTGATGGTGCACGACGCGATGTTGGCACCAAGTCCGGTTTCAGCGGCGATCTCAGTGCATCTGGCGCGGTGGCTTGAGCTGGAGAGTGTAAGCGGGAGGGAGTATGCGGCGCCGGCTAGTGCGCTGCTTGCTCCTTTTTGTTGTTGCTGGTGCTGGTGCTGTACAAGTGGAGGCGCAAATGACAACGTCGGTGTAAGGTACCCCCTACTTAACACGAAGCCTGTCTTTTCCGGCGTGAAAAATGATGCGGTAGAGTCGTGGCACCCGTCTTTGCACTGCCACATCTTGTATCCAACACATGAGTTGTTTCTTGACCATCGTTGTGAGAGGGTACACCGAAGCTCCCTTCTTCTGAAGAACGGGGGTGCTGCTATGTCTTGTTGACGTCATGCTTTGCATTTGTGTCCTTGTGCTGCGCGGTGACAGTCCGCGCTACCGGAGAAGCCGGCCGTCAATATCAAGGCTGCGGGGGCGCGCATGCTCAAGCGGCTGGGTTCACAGATCGAGTTTTTTTGGGCCAGCGGTGATGAGAGCGACTCGAAACAGGTGCCATGTGGCCTAAAGTACAGGAGGATTGAAATTGGTTGTCGGCAACGTGGGGTATTCTCTTGGTTGGGTCGACCGCGGTTGGCTCTGCACACCTCTTGATTGCTCTGTTCCAATCGCTGCCGGCCGAGACCGAATGCCTCCATCAGGTAGGTCAAAGCGCACTGGGAGGATTGGTATCTCGTTTTTTCAGGGTACTTGGCGTATCTGAGAGTTGAAAGATTTTTGAAGCGTGGTGTGACATCGGTTTGCGGGGGGGGCGAAATAATGTACCCTTTTATCGGTACGAGAACAAGAGGAAAGCCTAGTACTGTAGGTCGTGTGTACTACATATGTACGAGTCCGTCACGAATGCTTGGTGGAGGTTCATCGGAGCATCGTGCGCTCGCTACCGCTAGAACACCCTTTCTCGACACGAACATGACCGAACTTTACACACACACTCACACACACACCGAACGCCCTTTCGTGTAACTGTCCACACAGCTATGAATGCCCCGTCATGTGGTGGCGGTACGAGGGTCTTACGTCGGAATACTACGGCCGTGCATGGTAAATGCGTTCACACCACCCTTCATCCCACCGACCTAACTCATGCTACTTCCCTCCTTCGACGTGACATGTATTGTGTGTTTCGTTTTCGCGGTTTCACCAGGAAGAAATCACGCTCAGAACCTCGCGCAGGGTGGCAAGAACGAGGAACCCGCTACATCTCTTCCACGTGTGTCCCTTGCTGCTGCACGAGAAGCTGTGTGACGGCGGCGGGCGGCCTGTGCACAAGTTTGTGTTCGCCTGTCCGGGAACGGCAGCAGCCCTGGTAAGTCACACAGGTAGATGTAGATCATGTGTTCGTCTAGCGGCTGTCTTTGTGTTGGATATACTTGCAGAGGGTCACGATACAGTAGCGGGTACCGTAGGTGACAAGACGATTCACCCACCCCATAGCGGGCACCCGCCTTGTTCAAAGTATAGAAACAAGTGAGATTTCACCCGCCCAATATATGGTCTAGAATCCTTCCTCGTACAACCCACCCGTTTGAGGACCCACACTGTAGTCCACTGGTAGGACTCTTTGGCATAAGGTTTTGAGGGGGCCTAGAGGTTCGTATTCGGGGCGAGAAATACTTGCGAATCGATACAATTGTGTTGTTCCTCTCCACCCGTGTGGATTGTGATTTCGGCTTGCTTTTGTTCTTATTGGCGCGTTGTCTTGATATTGAAACTGTGTTCTGACCTCTTCCGGTACCCGTCCTGTTATTTTATCTTCACGCTGAAAAGCCGTCCTCACCTCCATCTGTTCAGCACCTCTTCGCCCACTTTTCTTCGAGGCACAGAAACAGATTTCCGTGGAAGCAAGCTGGCCTGAACAAGTAACAAGAAATCCCCCGCCACTCGCGGAGGATATCGAACAACGAGCGCAGAATGACAACGCGGGGGAGGGTAGGGCAGTTGTTGCTGCCAGCGTTGTCAATATGGTGGCAGTTTAACGAAATCAGACGTTCCTTGGAAGTCAACAATATGTCGGGGGGGGAACTCAACCCGGAACGTGCATGCATCCACCCCCTACCGCCCAAGCGTCTTCTTCATTGTTAGTTTGTCTTTGTGCGCCGCTGTCGGTCGGTCTGTACGCGTTGTAACAGGTTGGTTCAATGGAGGGGGTCTGCCACTTCAAAATGCGGTTGACTCAAGAGGCGGGGATGGTGAGTGCTGATTGCGCCAGACTGAGACCATTTTGGAGGTTGCGCGCGTGTCTCATTTCTCTTCAAGATTGATCGCTTGGCAGGCAGGAGGAAATGGTGCTTGGCGCCGAATTCATCCTCCGTTCTTGACGACAGCTACTGCTGCTGCTGCTCTGCTGCTGCTGCTGCTGTTTCGGATACAACGGTTCACTTCTTGAAATCGTCGTGCGCTTGACGATACCTGTTTAAATCTTGCCCTGTCCGGCGGTACCTGCTTACCCACTGCTGTCCGGCGTCCTCTTGGCAGAGACCGTCCCGCAATCACCAAAAGCCTGTCTACGGCGCTCGTCATGAGTGTAGATAGAGAACATCACGCCCCTTTCTTAACCTCCGGCCCCCTACCCTTATCCCGTATTTTGGTCTTGGGCGAAACACGGCCGAACTTCTTGTGGCGGAACAACCGGTACAAACAACAACCCGCAGACCGTGGTAGAGCGGGCGTACAATGCTTTCGCGGTACGGGTTCTCGACGAGGAGGGAAAGCGGCGGGTGGTACCCGCACTCGAGTCGAGCGAGGGCGTCCTGTGCGTGGAGATGCGGATCAGGCTCTACCCCGACGGATTGATGAGCGGCCTCCTGGCTCGGCTTATCAAGGTAAGGCTTGTGGAGTGGTGGACAACAAGACAGACTAGTTGATCTGTGGGGGAAACAAAGACTTGGAGAGAGGAGGGTCACGTATCTGCGGACATCATCTTCATGACGGGTACAACCTCCTCAACGTCTATCGAGGCCGATACCCTCTTTTCGCTCAACGGGGATTGTTATCAAGTTGTTGATGGCTTTGTCAAGAGGAGAGTCGGCGTGCACGTGGGACTTGCTTGGTCCGTGACGAACTGCCTAAGGGATTGTACCCGGACAGCGCCAGCGCCCGCCATCTTTGCGCCACTTTTTGTGCTGTGCGCTCCTGATGCCCAACTGTACCGGGATAAGACCGTTCCCCTCCGCCTTATGCCCCTTGCTTCTCTCCCGGTATTGTAGGTTGTACCCACCGTCGCGATAACTGGCCATTGCTCGACACACAAAAACCATAAATTGTTCATCTCGGCCAGCAACAAGTTATCTCGATCGCCCATAGGGGATCGTCCAACCAACAGATCCACCGATGGATCCACCTATGCACTTGATCGACTGTTTTGGGAGGAACGATCGATACGAGTATCACCGACTATCCGTGCCCCTTGTTCGTGTTGTGGTTGGGTACGTGGGGGAGGTCACCAGAACTTGGACAACCCCGCAGTGCAGCTGCAGGGGCCGTTCCTGCAGCACCGGCTCACCCCGCCGCCTGCACACCGGAACGTGGTGATGATCGCGGCCGGAACCGGTGTTAACCCAAGTGAGTGTGTAAGCTCGGAGAAAACCGAGCTCGACGCGTGCACGTTCATGGTCGCTCGCGTCTACCGGTTTGATTGCCTGACAGGAACCGACCCCCCGACAATAGCGCGCTGACAGGAGTTTCGCGCTCCTGCCTACCATGAAAAATGCCGCAACTTTGGCGGCTGCCGGCAGTGTCAGCGCAACAGCGGCGCAGCACCGCCTTGAACGCCAGCTTGGGTTCTCCTCGCGTCGTACTCGCAGACCATGGCGTGTCGGTGCTGACGTCCGTTCTGTCCACCCCCGCCCCCCCCCCGGCCCTTGTCGCGTCTTTGCGGCTCTTCGTCGCCGGCGTAATGGCCGACTCATGCACGCATGCTGACACGCCAAAAAAGTGTTACAAATGATCCGTGACCACCTCACACCGGGCAGGTGAGCATACGGTTGGTCTGCGAGTCATTTTGATGTAATCCCTTCGTTGCTGCTGGCCCTTCGGGATGGGGCTCTTCGAAACACGAAAGAGGGTTGGGGTAGCAGCAGAGTTGTTTCCAGTGGGGCGAAGCTCTCCGATTGGCTGAAGAACGTTAGAGCACAAGAGCGGAGAGAAGCATCGGCATGACATCCGCTCTAGTGAGAACGCAACCTGATGTACTGCAGTGCTAAATAGTTGTTTGCACGTATGTACTGTAAATGACACAAGATAACACACCTCCTGGACCGATTGTCAAATCTCGATTTCTCATCAATCGAAAGAGTCGCGGCGCCGAAGACGGCGGCGTTGGAACCGTCTCGTCGAGAGCTTTCCAAAAACCTATCGTTTCGTTTATGCATTCTCTTCGTCCTGGAGTAATCGAGCTTTGAAAACTGATCCAGGGGTTGTGTTATCTTGTGTCATATACGGCACAACGTAGCGCTGCTTCCTAGGCGGCAGTCCTACTGCAACTCCAGGAGGAAGCCTCACATACGGAGTCGTGAATACCCAAGTTACGATAGGTGCTACGTGATAGCTTGCACCCATCATGTTGCTGCTTGTGTCAAAAGCGGCCGTGTTGGTGTTTTGTTCCTGACGACCCGAGCGACCTTCGTCTTGTCGTGCTGCGCCCCCCCGCAATGCTTGCTTGCCCGCATCTGCGGACGCATGCACCAGTCGAAGTCACAGCACCGTAACGGGGGTACACTCAAGGCTGGTGCTCCTGTGGCAGAACAGCGTCGAGGCCGACCTCTATTGCACGGACGAACTCACAGCTTTGCAGGTCAGCGTGGGCGGGCGCCGCGTAGTTCTGACGGCTTTCTACCTGGTGATCTCCACGAGAGGTCTAAGTCAGAATTGACCCCCCAAGTAAACGAGTATCACCTTAGTCTCGCGGAACTGTTTGGCGCTAGGAAAGGCTCCCATCTCGTGCCGCACAAGCCCGTCTATTCCGCTGGAGTTTTTTTATTGTTTGTTACGGAGCAGCAGTCGACTGACCCAAGGGGGTATTTTTGGCGTGGGTCGTGTGCATACCTCGTGCACCAATTGTCGCGGGACTTGCGCGTGTCCCTCGGAAACCGTAGCGTCTTTTCGGCTTGCTCTTGTGCTTAAATCTACAAAAAAACTGACAAATTCGCCACCCCACCACCGAACAACAGGCGAAAGCGAACGGCCTGCTGGAGGTCACGGCCCTGATCAGCGGCGATAACACCCGTCGCAACGTCCCCGGGAATGCCTTCCGTCACGCCAAGGCCAGGCTCATGAAGAAGGGGGCCGCCGCGGGCCTCGTCCCGCTGGGCGAGCGAGAGGTCGATAGCGATACAGGGGACGCCAAGGACGACGACGACGACGCCTTACCAGCCAACTTGCCGCGCCTCTGGTCCGTCAGCGAGCTGTCGTGCGTTTCGGAGGAAGACTCTTCGCACACCCGAGGGAGCCAGAGCACCCTCAGCCTCGGCTTGTTCGTCAGCGCCGGCAGCAGGGACCTGGAGACCGGCGGCGGCGGCGGCGGCGGAGACCTTGGTCGCGAGAACACCATCAGCGAGGAGGAGCGGGCGGGCGTCGGTGGCGATGTTCCATGGTCTGCGAGCGACACCGCCGCAGACACGAGAAGAAAAGCCGGGAAGCACCGTCAGCACGGAGACGGCGGCGGCGGAGGGTTAGCGACTTCGAGTAGCGCCGCGGCAAAAAATGCTAGAAGCACGTTCTTTGCCGGTGGTGGTGATGATGGTGGTGGTGACGGCAGCGGCGGCGGCAGAAGCAAGTCCACCCCCCCCCGGTCTCATTCTTCTTACCGGTCGAACATCGGTACGCGGAATGGTGCCGCGGATGATTCCTCGGGCAACGGGCAAGGCCCACCACCCAAGGCTGTTGGGGCGCAGAGAAAGGGGCGGCGATGGGCATCGAGGGACGGGCCAGCGATGCGAGGCGCGAGACAGCCGGGAGGATCGCCCCTCGATGACGTGAGAGGGCCCAAGTTGTGTACGAGTGTCGGGTTGTTGGTTTGTTGCTGGACTTGTGTATTGCTCGTTTCCCTGTCCGTTCGCTTGCCGTAGACTATGGATCCCAAGAGGGATAAGCAACTTGAAACATCTGATGCGAATGGTGTGCATCGCATGTCAAGGATGCGTGCCCCCATGATAATGCTTCAGCAAGCCCCTCGTTGGCACCGGTAGCATGTCCGGAGTAATAGCGGCCGTACAGTAGACAGACGCTTCCAGCACCCTAAAAAACTGGAAACAAACATACGGTTCTCTTGAGCAACTCCGCCCAGGTCGACACGTATTACCCCCACGGTCCCAATACTCGTCATGCCCCCCGTTGTCATTCTTCATTGCTCGTGCGCAGTCGAGCAGTCCATCGACCCGTACCACCCAGCAACGACGACGGCACACCCAGCCTTAGGTTGTTTGCGTTTTCCTCCCTCACGAATCTGCTCCGCGGCCTTGAGACAAAAATTCGTTTTGTGTCTCAAAGCAAACAACTAAGGCAAGCACCTGATCAACCTCCTGTTGTTCTGCGTTCCTTCCTTTTCGCGCTTTCTTCTTCCGGTACACCAATCAATACCTCGGCACGCTACGCGAACAACATTACAAACATGCCACCACGAACGCACGTGAACTACACATAAACTCCTGGATGGTATAAACTCTTGGATGGTACACAGTCGGGCACCGGGCTGCAGCAATCCAAGCTGACGATGGAAATCCTTGAGATGGCTCTAGGCGAGCCTGTCATGACGGCCGTAGCCGCCGCCAAGAAGGCCGAGGCACGGGTACCGGCGAACTCGGAGCTTCACCCGCCGTGCAACCTCAACGGCATGACCGACGCTCTTTGCGAGCTTGTTGGCACCGAAACTTCTAGCGGACGCCTCCAGGTGAGGAAACGCCACACAGGAGTGGGTGGACGGCCTGCGGTGTGACGTGAAACCATGGAGGTACTGGGATCGATAGGCCATGATGCATTTTACAGCCGTGGAGCAGCTTTGGTGGTGGATATATATCCCTACACAACGGCTCGGGTAATGGACAAACAATAACAACAGCAGCAGGGACAATTGAAGTTTGTTTTTCGCGTGCCCCCGTTCCCCGCTTGCCAGGTGGTTGTGTCCGGGCCAGGGAGCTTCGTGTTCCACGTGGAGGGCCTCCTGGCGGATCTGCACATCCCTCCGGAGGCGGTGGTGACCCTCGATTAGCCTTAAGCTACAGTGGAGAGCTACGCCTTACAGCAATGACTTTGGGCGTGTCGACACAAGTGCCGCTCAGCGACGATACGTAGCGCATTCCCTTCCTGCTGCAAGTTTCGGTGGATGTAGAGAGAGTGGCTGCCCTTCAATTGACTCCATACGCTATTTTTCCTTGATTTTTAGGCATAAGTAGAACGGGCATGCGCACATCGTTGTGGTCTATGCTTGCGCCATCGTGCCGTATAGGGAGATTGTGTGTAGATTTTGTATACATCGTTTTTGTTGTTTGGTGTGTGTGGTGTTCTGGGCTCCTCGAGTAAGACCTCTTCTTAAGCTGTGTGGGCGGTTGGAGCTTGGAAAACCCAAAACCCCACAGCCGGCAGTGAGATTTTCGTGCTCAGGGAAAGTTTACAGCTGGGCTGGTCGAAGCTCGGAAATGCGCAGCCGTCAGATGGCAGCCAGTTGCCGTGTAGGGAGTTTGTGTGTAGATTTTTTGTACATCGTTTTTGTTGTTTGGTGTGTGTGGTGTTTTGGGCTCCTCGCGTAAAACCTCTTAATTAAGCTGAGTGGGAGGTTGGAGCTTGGAAACCCCAACAGCCGACAGTCAGCTTATTGAACTTGGGGAAAGTTTGTAGCTGGGCTTGTCGAAGCTTGGAAACGCGCAGTCGTCAGGTGGTAGCTAGGTCCCGTGCGGGGAAGGTTGTGTGTAGACATGTTTTTTTTGTTCAGTGTGGTGTTCTGGGCTCCTCAAGTAAATCCTCTTAAAAGAAGCTGTGTGGGAGCTTGGGAAACCCCACTGCCGGCAGTCAGCTTTTCGAGCTTGTGGAAAGTTTACAGCTGGGTTGATAGAAGCTTGGAAACGAGCAGCCGTCAAAGCCAGCTGTTTTGAGCGGGCGGTTGATTTTGAGCTGCACCCCAAACGCTAGTCGTCTCCCCCAAACATGTCGTGCCACCGCGCATGATTCGCTACCACCATGGCTTGTTCATTCGTCTTGCATCACGCAATGATGNCGCTTGGCAACAACGTTGTAAAACGGGTGCTTTGAAAAAACAAATAACCTTCATCAAAGAATTGAGCGGAACCAAAATATTCGTGAGAAAGCTCTCATCATCAGCAGCGATCGAATAAGCCCGTTCACAGCGCGGGGTTTGGGCTTTCAAGAAAGATATGCCCCCATTACAATCATAGCAGAAGGCACTTCATCCCACAAGAATCGCCATATCTCAACATCTACGGCACACCCCGCGAAAAAAAATGCAGATTTGGATTCATTGCTAATCTATCTTAGTTGNGTTTGCCATCGGGGTTGGGTTTTCGTCGCTTGGCAACAACGTTGTAAAACGGGTGCTTTGAAAAAACAAATAACCTTCATCAAAGAATTGAGCGGAACCAAAATATTCGTGAGAAAGCTCTCATCATCAGCAGCGATCGAATAAGCCCGTTCACAGCGCGGGGTTTGGGCTTTCAAGAAAGATATGCCCCCATTACAATCATAGCAGAAGGCACTTCATCCCACAAGAATCGCCATATCTCAACATCTACGGCACACCCCGCGAAAAAAAATGCAGATTTGGATTCATTGCTAATCTATCTTAGTTGTATTTCTATAGATAGAGATGGATTTGTTGTGTGATATTAAGAAAAAAAAAAAAAACTCTCTTTCAGATTTATTTTACCGTAGGCGGAATCATCCCCGAGCTCGTTGATGAACTTGNTCGAAAAAAGGTCTCTTTCAGAACTATTTTGCTGCGGCGGAATAATACCCGAGCTCGTTGAAGAACATAAAAAAAATCAGAACCAACATTTCAATTTTTTTCGCCCACATCAGCCCCAACGGCTGCCACACATAAAGAGGTCGCGGTCCACGCCCATGGCTCTTAAGCTGCGCGACAAGTCCCTGGCGACCATTCTGGCAACCTTGGCTCATCGTGGTGGTAAGCTGGTGAGTGTGCATCAGCACAAGGCTCGGAAGAAGTATCGTGTGCAACTGTCGGCCCGAGTGCATGGATCCGGACAGCGCTGGTGCAGCCCATACATCAAGTTTGCGAAAGGCAGAACCACGGGTCGCGACTGGGCGGCCGAGGACCGGTGGGCTGCTACCTGGCGGCCATCCTTCTGTAGCGGCAACGTGCCCCACAACGATGCAAGTGCAGGCGAAGCCGAAGCTGCG
>CACKRE030002425.1:343159-359002 GCA_902602495.3 Ectocarpus sp. CCAP 1310/34 | reverse complement strand
GTGGTGCGATCATCCCCCTTGCGCGGAGCGAGGGTTCTCCACCCCGCACAACAAGATCTACTCGGTCACCATTATGGTTACCGCCAAAAAAAAAAACGGAGGAAAAACAAAAAGACGGTAACCTGGTTGCCGAGCTCACGAAGTGAATTGGCTTGTTTTACAACGTCGTTGCCAAGCGACGAAAACCCAACCCCGATGGCAAAACACCGGGGGGGGGCAGTGGGGGGGGTGCCAATCGTTTTATCGTGTGTGTGAGTTGCCGAAATAGTGGGCGGTGACGGTGACAGCCAGTGTATTGTGGTCACGGCCGTGGCGGGCGAAGGAACGGAGTCGGCGTGGTCATTCGAGTTGCGAAAGAGGCGAGAGAGAGAGGACGGAGGCGCCGAGACAAGACAAGCACGTGCGCGAGGGGAGTCGCGGCGTTGAGCCGGCGGGACATACACACAAAACAGAGTTACGTGGCGCGAGATATTGATTCATGCGCAGCTGATACTCTTAGCCGCTTCCGATTCGTTAGTCGCCCATGGGACGCACGTTCATAACAGTTACGGGCAGCATGGTTCTGTGACGGTATTGATGGTGAGTATGGATGCCGTGAAAAAATTGCTTCGCGCGGGACGATGCGTGGAGAAGCAAAAACAGGGGCGCCCTCAAAGAACCCCCCCCCTACTCTAGAGCCTGGTCCGGTGAGAACCCGGCGTGCTCCGTCCCGGCTTTGTAGGGATGCGAGGTCAATGGTCTAACGACTACGGCATGCACGACTATGAGTNCCCCCCCCCCCCCCCCCCCCTACTCTCCAAAAAAACAAGGGCATGCACGTGGACGACAAGAACCACCGAAACAAGCGTGGCGTCCAGGCCACGGCTTCTCCAACACGCATCCAAATCAATACCCCTCCCCCCCGCCAGGCTCCTAGATACGGTCAATGGTCTCCCCCGCTTCCCCCTCCTCGTTCCCTAGCTACGAGAGAGGAGGCCGGCCATAGGAAAAGTGGGGAGATACCCCCACGTACGTACCTCCTGCGCGTACACGAGCGCACCGGGTCGCACGGGCGCCGGTATCTGCTGGGGACCGATGGTCTTCGATCTTCCACCGGCGACAGCGAGGGACCCGACGCGCACGACGCCGGGGTACCAGGCCGGCGCCACGAGGAACGACCAGGCGTCGCCGGCAAAGCCGTAGTTTTCGAAGGTCTTGACCATTTTTGCCTGTCGGAAGAGGAAATAAAGAAGTCGGGGGTTCTGCAGAATTAAGAGAGGGAGGGGGGCGAGTGTACTCATAGTCGTGCATGCCGTAGTCGTTAGACCATTGACCTCGCATCCCTACAAAGCCGGGACGGAGCACGCCGGGTTCTCACCGGACCAGGCTCTCACATCACCAAGCGCGAAGCGCCGTGAGATATTCGGCGAGTCGCATGAAGGGTGCGCTGCATCCTGCTAAGGGTTTTCGGCATCTTGTGCTTACTTCCTTGCGTACGGATGACAGCTGCGTATGACTTAATTTATTTTCTGGTGCTTTCACTTCCAGAGACAGTTGTAAGCACTGTGTAACTGCCTCGAGGGTGCTTGACCATTTTAACACAACGTGGTGCGATCATCCCCCTTGCGCGGAGCGAGGGTTCTCCACCCCGCACAACATGATCTACTCGGCCACCATTATGGTTACCGCCAAAAAAAAAAACGATGGAGGGGCTTGTTTTACAACGTCGTTGCCAAGCGACGAAAACCCAACCCCGATGGCAAATACCGAGGGGGGTGGAGGTTGCGTAGAAGGAAGCGGGCCAGACGATCGTCGGCAGGACGTCGAGAGCAAGCAAGAGAGAGAGGGACGACGAGCTATGGGTCTTTCTGGTCGAAATAACATCCACAGAGGTATGTAGAAGAGGCTGTCCTCACCACGTGCAGGTTACAAAATTGTGGAGAACGGGGGGCATTCTGGATGCGCATCTGGACTGTCGTGCCCGCACACTGCTGTTCGTGCGCCGTGAGAGCACGTTCGACCCGCTTTACCCTCTCCCCAGGACGTGACGCCTTGATCATTGCAGCACCAACGAGAAAAAAACGCTGCCACATGAAGAGCAATCGACGATGTACTACCCTCCAAAAAGCGCAGGCAACGAACGGCAAACCCTCCGCCGCCGCTGTTCCGCTCCCTACCCCGCCGCCCCTGTTACCCTTGCCTGCTCGCACCTGCACAGCTTCCACGAGCTGTCCGGCTGATCCGCTCTTCGTGGCGTGGGTCTCGGCCTCAAACAGCTCCCAGAATCCGGGGGGGGAGTAGTCCGGCGGCCGCGCAGCCAGGAGCTCGGGCAGGGTCTTGTAACCTTCGAGCATCGGTTTGATGACTTCCCAGGATCGGAACTCCTCGGCCTGGTGCGTCGGGGGATAAGAAGGGGAAAACCGGGGTGGGGGGGGCGGGGTTGAGAGTTGCCGACAATCATCGCCGTCTGAGCCTTGTATTTCCTGCACTGAGTGAATATAGACAAGATACCAAGCCTACAACGAAGCAAACCCTCTCAGCGCCACTCACACGTGTGTTCAACGGCGGGTTTACCAGGGAGAGAGTTAGAAACAGAGACAGGCACAGGGAGCGCCATGCGTGAAGTCAGTGCTGTATTCGTCGGCGAGGACAGGAGCGTTAAGCGACCGCTGGCAGAGGAACGTGGCGCGGCGAGGCACCAGGTCCCATCCCAACAACAACAACAACAACAACAACGACGACGACGACGACGACGACGACAGCAACAAGAACAACAACAACAACGCAGACTGGACACTAGAACGCTTACCTTGGGCTCGAGAGGCCCCTCGTGAACACCCCCCACGCGCATGCTCTGGACAAGCTCTATGAACTCGTCCAGGTCCAGCTGGCCGTCGTTGTTCACGTCGACGGCCTCGATGTAACGAGTCACCTATGCCGCCACGGGCAACGCACACACAAAGTGGAAACCAAGGGGGAAAGACATTCGGTCAGACACGCCGTGGTTCGTTGGAGGAGAGGGTACCATGGTTCGCTGTTGTTGAAACGGCCCACGAAGAGGCACCAAGGCCATCGACAAAACAAAACTCGGTTGTACCCGCGGAGTGTTTTTCGTCAGCATGGCGATCAGATCGCTCATGACCCCGTTGCTCGCACAAAAGCACAGAAGCCGTATGTAAGTGTGCTGACGGATGAGACCGGGGCGGTGCGCTAAGGGTAACCTACCTTGTTGGTCGACCGTCATCGCATCCCTCCAAAGTTGTTACGTTCTTCACATCAAAAACGGTTCCGGTATGTTCTCAGTACCTCCTAACACCCGTACCGGCCAAACGGACGCGTACCTGTCTGTCCAACTCCGAATGAGTGCGGAGGGGGTCCGAGCTCTTGAGGAGCTCCAAGATCTCGCCGGCGTCGAGGGAGCCGGACCCGTCGGTGTCGGCTTCGTCGAAGGCCTTCGTCAGGGCCTGCCGCCGGGCCCGCGCGAGGGTAACCTCGTCGGGGCCGTCCGTCATCAACCGCATCATGGTGCTCGTGAACTCGTCGATGTCCAGGGTATCGGTGCCGTCTGCGTCCAAAAGTCTGGTGGTTTCGGGGTCGTCGGCGGTGGATGTGGGGATTGGAACGCGGTGGTGTTTGAGAGGACGCGACGGCGGTGGTTTCAGGGGAAGACGGCAACATCGACAGCGAAAACAACAACGATGACATCGACCACAGCGACGGAAACAAAAGGGATGACATCGACAACAGCTCTCAACGTATGCGTACTCTACTCACGCAATGAACTGGAGCACTTCCGCCTCGGTCTGCGTGGGGTCCAGGTTCTGGCCCTGAAGATTGAGCCTTAGGAGCGCTGAAAACCGGGGAAAGGCGTCGGCGGGCACGAGTAGTGGGAAGGGGTAGTGGGAAGGGGAAGGGGGTGTACATGAAGGCTGTGTGGGGGGGCGAAGGGACATCGCACACAAACATTTGTTGCAAGTTTCGCGATTTGGCTCAGTACGTAGAGCGGAATTTCTAACCCGCCCTAGCTGATGCTGTAATTTTCACTTCCAGTGTATAATTTCTGTCTTGCGAGCGGTGCCTACATACAAAACTTTCACGCAACTTTACGGTGCCCCGTATCCCCTTCTACAAAAAAAAAAACTTCCATGATTCTCTGGGGTCTCCAGTCCAATCCCTGCCGCCCCCCGCGCCCCCCCCCCTGTCGACCTTCAGCTACATACATGCACGCCTTCCAGTTCGATCCCCACCCCGCCCCCGTCCCTCCGCCTTCCAGCTACAATCACACACGCCGTCCAGCTGCAAACCCATGCCCACCTTCAACCTCTGCGCGGTCAAGGTTTCCGTCCCCGTTCACATCCGCCAGGCGGAACGCCTGCCGGAGACTGGCCACCATGCGCCGCTGCGCCTTGTCCAGCGCAAACGTCAGCGACTTCCCGGCGGCAGACTGGCCGCTTGCGGCGGCGGGGGGGGCTCCGCCAGCGGCGGGTGGGGCGGCCTCCCCGACGCTGAGGGACGCCATGAGCGACGTCGCGATGCCCTGCAGCACCGCGATGTCGAGGTCGGTGACCTTCACGTACAGCCCCGAGCTGACGTGCAGCTGGACGTCCATATTGACGTGCCATCCCGACCTAGTCGTAGCGCTGTCGGTGGTGTTGCCGTCGGTTTCCGCTGCCGCGGAAGTAGGGCCACCGCCTGCTCGATCCTCTTCTTCTCCCCCCGACAACGCAGTCACCGCCAGCTGTTGCTGCTCCTGTGTGTGGGGGGGGAGGGACGACGAGGCGATGGTGAAAAGAAGTAAAAGATGCTAGATGTTAGCCCAGGCCCAGTACCCTATTGAATCAGTTTTCGCTGCAGTATCAACGGCTGCAGTGCCGTTGGGGGAGGCGCAGGATCGAGCTATGGGAGGAGGCAGCGCGGCAAGAGCAACACCGTGATAAACGACAACAACAACAACAACCACCACGACATCCACACACCAGATCTGCTGTGCGCGCATGACCACGAGAAACGACGACGACAATCACCGCCCACGCACTACACATACCAGATCTACCGAGTGCATGGCCGCGAGGTCCGATTCGCTGTTGCGCTGCATCATGTCCGTCACCAGGGTAGCGGTAGTAGCCTCGAGGGTGTCTCCGGCCGTCAGGGCAACATAGGTGGAGTACTTGATCTTCATCTTAACCGGGAGGATGATTCGTCTCTCCGGAATGGGGAACAGGTCCAAGTCCTGGGGAAAACGAGAAACACATGTCGGTTTCATATTTCGGGTGGAGGCGTTAGGGTCAGGGGAATCGTTTGGGGTTGGGGGAAACATACGGGCGGAGGATGCCTTTGGGTTACTTGGAAGCGTTTGAGTTTGTTGGAAGCACTTTGAGTCGGAAGCGGCTTGGCACTCCTGTGTGTCATTTGAAGCCTAGAGTACACTTTTGCATCATGTTCACGACACGGCATTGATTTTCTCCCTAACCCAAACAACGACGGCGACGACGACTGAGGATCGGTTTTCGTGGGCATGAACGCCGAGAGCACACACTTTTGGTATCATGTTCACGAAACAACCGCGTCTCTCGGAGTCGGCACACAGCACAAACGACGGAAAAGACCTACAGCATCCTCAAGACCAACAAGGCATCACACCATTAACAGGCAACGATACTCGTCTCCCAACCACGAACAACAACAGCATCATTGTAGCCTTCTCGAGACAGTACCCATCAGACGAAGAAATGAATCACACCGAGGGCACCGATTGTCCATCTCGCAGCCACAAACACCAACAGCATCAAAACCCCTTCACGAGTGCAGCAGTACCTTGAGAGGGAACCCTCGGTGGATGACTTCGAGCAGCTCGGGCTGAGGCCCGCGGAGAGCGATCGCTACACCCGTCTCGTGCAGCCGTCCGCAGGAAACGATGGCCGCGTCGGAGGCCTCCAGCCGCTGGACGCAGGGCGCGACCGAAAAGTCGCACACGCTCACCGCCAGGGCCTCGAAAGCGCTCCCGCTCTTCATGTCCAACACCAACGCCGAGCACTGGTGTGTGTACCACGGGGGATTTGTAATGGGGAGGCGGGGGGGTTAGTAGGACGGAATGTAAGGGGTTGTTGGTGTCGTTAGTGTTGTTAAGTTAATACTGGTATCTAGTGTATTCTCGACCTCGATTCCTGCACGTTTTGGCATGGTCGGTCACACAGGTGAAAGGCCACACATGACTATTTTTCGCTTTTCTTCTCTCAGTCTACCCCCTTCTGCGGTGCTATATTTCGAGAGGAGGATGCTGCAGCGGTGGCTTTCGCTCGTCGACCGTGAAGTTGAATGTTGGGTACACACATGAACTTATCGCCACCTAGTAAAGTGTGTGGGCATAACGCGAGAAAATAGAGCTCGCGCGTGACTGCGTCAAGCCTGAAACCTACGAGAGTAGACTGCGAGGTTCCCAACTACACCACTGGGCGGCCAGTGTCCTTCGTCTAGTAGATGCAACATGCTGTGGGCACCGCACGTACGTGGGAAGGAAAAAAACGTCGGCATTTAATATAGCTTGTTCCCGACAAACACGCGGATAGGAGGGGCACGGCTCAACAACCTACGATAGACTCCGCCCGTGAGGGTCTCCTGTGAACTGCAATGGTGGTCACCTGTCACATCGAATTTCGCACTACGCTGCATGCAGCATGGATGTTGCATGGTGATGCACACACGACATCGATGGCACACAGCACAAATAAGCTACAATACAAAAAACGGAACCACAAAACACTTTCAACCACAAAACTCCTTTCCCGTCCCGTGCCAGCGCCAGCTAACCCCCCCAGCCTCATCACGCACCTGGGCCATGACCACGTTGGTGCGCGCGTCGCGCGAGTCCTGCGGCAGGATCAGGGAGAACGCGTCCACGCGGACGGAGAATCGGGCGTCCAGCCTGCCCAGAAACAGGTAGGCGCCGCGGACCTTGTCGATCGCCTTCCACCTGGCGTCCACCACCTCCGTGGTCCCGACGCCGCCCGTGGCCTCCTCCGCCTCCTCCGCCTCCACCTCTTCCTCCAGGGCGTTCAGCTCCTGCGCCTCGCGGGCGGCCGGCGGCCCCATGAGGCACGCCAGGACGACGTCGATGATGGCCATGATCCTGCCCGGCAGGGCCACCACGGTGCAGCTCTGGAAGTCCAGGCCGGCCTCCAGGCGCCCCCCGACGAAAAGCGCGAGGGTGGCCTTGGTCGTTCCCCCCGCCGCGTGGGAGCCATCCCCGTCGCCGGCGGCGGACACCGCCGCCGGCCCGCCGATGAGGGTCGGCAGAACGCCGCCGTCCTCCAGGGCGCCGAAGTCCGTCACGCGCGTCCCGCCCAGCACGAGCGACAGGCTCATGCCCGCGACGCCGTCGCCGACCTTGTCGTTGTCCCCGAAGCTCTCGACCCGGAGGTCTGCGCCCTGCCCGAGGCGGGACGGCTTGTACAGGCGGATGGGAAGGGCGTCCGGGAACAGGGCGCCGGAGAAGGTGTAGAGCTGCACGGGGCCTTCTTCCTCGGGTTCGCCGGCCCCGGCCTCGGCGCCGGCGCCGGCGGCGTCGCCGGGGGGGAGGGGGGACGGTCCCCCTTCTCCTGCCCCTTCCGCACAGGGAGCGGCGGCGGCCTCCGCTGCGACGGAGCCCATCAGCATGTTGAAGCCGAACTTGAAGTCCTGTGGAAAGATGGTTTTATTCGCATGTGTTCGGCGTGTTTATTATCGCGGGGAAGCGACGGACATTCATAGTTTCGACATTGGCGAGGGAAAGGGCGAAGAAGATTGTGGGCGTGTCTTGCGCACCGCGATTGTGGGGAGGAAGTACAGGAGAAACCGGAATGTGCTTAGATGGAGGAGCGAAAAGGTTGGCAAGAGACGACAAAATCGGCCGGAGGTAAGCAAGCACCGCAGAGCGAGGAAAACACAACACGTACAACAGCAGAAGTACCATACGCTTCATCGAATACCACTGGATTGAAAAACCCGGATTGTATACGCCGTTTCTACTTGTGCAATAATAAACGCCCGTGTGGCTTAGGTGCCTCACGTTTATCGCCACCGAGGCAGCAAGCGCCGGCAGTTGAAGGCTGTCCCTGAGGCGCAACGCCTCCTCGGTCGCCAGCTCCCCGTCGTCGCCGCCGAGCTTCACCGAGCCGCCGCTGTGCTGCCTGGACAGCTGGTCCATCTCGGGGAGGCTACCGTCATCGCCGCCGTCGGAACTACCGGCAAAGATACTGTCGTTGTCGTCGCCGCCTTGGCCGAGGTCGACCTCGCGCGAACTGGCCTTATTCTTGTCCGCGCTTTTGGCGTTGTCGCAGGGCGGGTGATATACCAACAGGGACACGTCTTGTGCGGACATGCGGATGTCGATCTCCATCAGCACGGGGTTCTCCGCGCCTGCGTATGCCGATTCCTTTTTTTAAAGATGAGGGAGGATTCCAAGAAAGGAAGACAACATAGGCGGCGGAGACGGCGTGGGGGGTTATTTCTGCAAGTTCGATGGTGACCCAACCGTTCACCGCGCAGCTCAAACAAAGAAGGAGTGGACGGAGGGGGGGGGAGAGTAGCGAAAGTACGCAATAGGTGAGATTCAGGATCCTTCAGAGCTGACAGGTACGTGGCGATGAGGCACGAAGGAGCTAATGCGGAGATTCTTGTGCACATCACTGTACTTCGTAAACGAAAGCCCTGTCTTCTGTTTGTTCTCTGCAAACCTAAGGTGCATCGCAACCTCGAAGGAAGGTAGCGAAAATGCAAGAACCAAGAATATTATCGCGCTAGATTCGGCAAGCTATGCGCTCGTATGGCATGAATCATTATCATACTCTTGCCTGAACACTGGCAAAAAATCGAGCGTACCGTGCCCTGGAAGCGGCAGGAACGCAAGGGCAAATCTTTGTGGCAGTGACAAACACCCTAGACAAGAAGTGCGTACCTGCGCCGCGTAGTACAGGAGAGCCTCGAGCCGGGCGTCCTCCTCGGGCCCGTCGGTCGGCAGCGAGGGCAGCGGGGCCTCGCTCTGCCCCGACGAGATCGACGGGGCTTCCTCGTCGCTCTCGGCGCCCCCGCCGCCGTCGCCCGCAGCTTCCCCCACCGGCTCCGACGCCGGGGTACCCTCCAATTCCTCCGCCGGAACCCCTTGGAAAGGGTCGATCGAGTTCAGGAGAAGGTTGGCCACGAGCATGACGCGCTCCGGGCGGGTTGCGTCCCAGTTGCGGACGCGCATCCTCGTGAGCATGATCTGCGAGAGCGACATGTTCTTGTCGAGCTTCCGCAGCTCGGCGGCGTCCCCCTTGTACTTCTTCTCGCCGTTGCCGTCCGGGAGCGAGCCCAGCGCCTCCGCGTACTTCTCGAGCTCCTCCGGGGTGACCGGGACGCCGCCCGCCGCCGCCCCCGGCCGGCGCGCGAACGCCTCCTTGTGCCAATGCAGGCGCGCGTTACTGCACCACTCCGAGTAGGGCCCCATCAGGGCCAGCAGCGGCAGGGCGTCGTTCAGGAGGCTGAACACCTGGAAAGGCTCGAGCTCGACCACGACGCCCCTCATCTGGTCGAAGTCGACGGCGAGGATCTTTCCCTTCCCGCCGGGCTGCCGCCCGACCCCGAGCAGCACGCACATGAGGTCTGGGAACAGGAGGGTCCCGCCGATGCTCTCGACCATCAGGAGGCTGTTGTGGTCGTCCGGCTGCCGCAGGCCGTCTCCGCCGCCGCCGCCGCCGAGAACACCGGACGTGAGCGGCAGTGCTCCTTCCTCTATGTAGAGCTCAGGGTCGTCGTCTCCCCGAACAACGGCGTTCGCACCGGACGCGGCGGGGGGCGGACTACGAACGCTCTCGCGTTGTTGGTTGTGAGGCTTGTTGAAGCTGCTGTGTCCGCGGACGGGCGTTCCGTCGGTGTCGTAGTACATGTTGAACGACTTTACCTTGAGCGTACGGGGCGTCACGCCGAGCGTTTCATCGGAGGGATGCGCCTTCTTGCACAAGCGGAAGCGGTCGAATTTCACGCCGAGGACCCACTCGCAGCCCACGCCGTGGCTGCCGCTAGCGGTGCCGCTAGAGGCAGCGGGCGCTGCTGCTGCTGTTGCTGGCCTGATGTCGCTTGCGTCCTGCTGTTGAGGCTGCGTTCCCTCCTCCGGTGTGTCCTTGTGGTTCGCTGACGACAGGCTGAGGTGAAACCCCTCGACTTCGACGTCGACGGCGTTGATGACACCGTCCACCAGCCTGAAGATGTGGCTCGGCGGCACGCCCTCCTCGGGCGTGGTCTTGTCGATGAGCGCCGTCAGGAGGTTGGCCTGGTTGTGGTTGCCGCCTTCGATGCCGGCCGCCATCGCCTCGGCCTGCTTCTCCCAATCGTCGATGCCGTTGCCCTTGATCGCGACGCGCACCCCGACCAGCCGGATGATGAGCTTCGGCTCGAGTCTCTCCCTCTCCTCCCTTTTCCACCAGGCCTTGATGAACTTGATCAAGCCCCATCCGAAGTGGACTCGGTACTCGTCGACTCTCACCTGCGTGACATCCACCGGGTACAGGCCGACGAGAAACCCGGAGACGATCTTGAGGCTCTTCTCCGCGAGGAGGACATGCTTTGCACGGAGGCTCAGCGGCCCGTACCGCACCCTAAGCCTCGAGCGCTCGCCTGGACCGCCCTGGCTGCTGTCGGGCGCGTTCGGTTCCAGGAACTCGAGCTTGGTCGCTGCGAAGCCCGTCCCGGCATTGAGCAGGAGCCACAGCACGAATCCGACGATGCACAGAACGATAACGCTCCCGATCATGCTGCCGGCGTGGCTTGCCTCCAGCCCGTGTTCAGGAGGGGAATGCGTACGCTATTAGAGAGCGTGTGAATTCAAGTTACAGACTTCCAGATCAAATTTCCCTTATCTTGTCCGCGGCAGCAGCAGCGGAGCGGCGAGACTTTCTCCTTTTCCCACCTGTTGTAGGAGCAGAGGGAGAGCGCCTTTTGGGACGGCGACCTCTTGCTCTGCCTCTCGCGATGTTTTGGTTTCTCTGCCTCCCAGCACCAAGCGTAGCCACGCGACCCCTGGAAGTGCGCGAAGTGTGTGTAGGTGTTTTCGAGGCAATGCTGCTCTTCTCTAGCGATGTACGCAACTTCCTCTCACCCATGGGCAGGAACCAGGAACGAGAATTCTTCGATCCGATCTCCAGTCCGGAGAAAAAAAGGGTACACCTTCAACCAAAGAATGAGGGTAAGGGTCTGTTGAGGGTATGGAATATCTACGATTGAACGATTGAAGGTACACCTGTACTGGGGAGCTGGGGAGGTACAGCTGACAGTCCCGGGCAAGCGCATGTGTTCAGGTGGTGCAGGTTACAGGTTGGACCCCGAGGAAACGCAGCGGCTGGATAGATACCGATTTTCACTGGCAGAGCCAGAGGCAAACACCAGTTTCTTTCCATGAACGGGGCGGTAGCTCTACGGCAAGGGGCGGGGCTGAGCATGGTAACCGCGACACCAAGATTTCGATGTGTGCGGCCCATTTCGAAGGTCTGGGCTGCAGCAGAACGATGGCAAGCAGGAACAGCAGCGGTCAGAGGACGACGAGGAGGAGGAGCTGCCGACGATGGCGGTCACGAACTATCGACACATGTTAGCTCGGACGGTGTAACTCCTAGGATGGTAGACGTTGGCGACAAGGTGAGAGGGCAGGGCAGTTGGATTTCGAGCTGTCTAACTCTGAAACTGCTGTTGCTGTTGCAGCGCTCGACGATGTCCAGCACACACGAAATGTACCGCCTTACCACCGCTTATAAAGTTGATGAACCTACAATATAACAGACAAGTACGCGAGCCACGAGCAAGGTGGCCATATACAGTACCCAACTTGTGTGTGTGTCTGTTCAAACAGCACCGACCGTGCTAATTGGCTGGCGAACAGAAAGACGCCAGTCGGAATAGTGAGGTATGGCTTGGCTTGTGTGTTGGAACTTGAAGCCCCTACTATTCAGTATGCATACTCAAGAGTTGGTAAGGTCGCTGATTCCGGGCTCGTATGACCATGCCTGACCATTGCAAAATTACCATACGGTGCCACGTTTGTACGCAACCGCAACACACCGCTTTTCAATCCATGACCCATCAAGAACCGTCATGTTCGTTGGAAGTTGTCGTCGTGGTGCCCCTTGCCGCCACGTCTCGGTTGCAGCATCTCGGAAACCCCAAAGCGATTCAAATGCAGAGAACACCGGCTTACACAACAGGTCGAGCACTTGCAGTGCACTAGGTAATCCGATGCACCCGCCTATTTTTCCGACTTTGAACAAACAAGTCACCCGCGTTCATCAGACTTGGTGCTAGCGCGAATTTCAAACCGAGCGTGAATAGGTACGCGCGACCCGATCCGGAGCTTCGTATGGCACGGATAGCAGTGTTCACACGTGTTTCAAAACAGTACTTGGAGTATCAGATCCTGACACATCCCCCAATCCTTGGTTTCTCACCGACGAACTTAAATCCCTCCGCCTCCCTGCACACTTCTTATGGGACGTACCACCACCATGTAAACCCCCAGGCGACGACCCGCAGAACAGCGACGGCGCGCAGCCGCATCCGTCTCCCTCCGGACGTCACGTCCAAGATGGAAACCGTGGGCGGAGAGGTGGTAGGCAAGAAGGGGCCCGTGTTCACGACGGCCATAATAGCCGGGGTGCAGGCGGCCAAGCGCACGAGCGAGCTTATCCCGTTCTGCCACCCCCTGCCGATAGAGGACTGCCGCGTGGAGCTGAGCCTGAAGGAGGGTGGGGAGGTGAGTCGTGGCCAGCGCACCGTGACATTACTTTATCTGAGCACGAGGGTTGCCTCGTTTGTTTTTCAGCCCGCTCGGACGGTAGTTGGGTCATATCTCGCCATATGGGTGAGGCTTCGCTCTCCTCCGTACCTATTGGATTCGGATGCCCTAAGAGGAAGTTCACATTTTTGGGCGAAGAGATCAACCTTATCTCCAATTCGGAACCCCTATCGTCTCCTGCCCTTGCAGATTTTTCATCTGTTATTGGGAGTCGGGGGGCACAGTGTGTGCTCATGTATGCCTCCGATTCGTTTTGGCAGATTCGATCCTTTTGCCTTGGGTAATGCATTTGAGGAACCAGCTCGATACACCTCGTATTGGAGACTTTCAACAACGGGCAAAGATCACACTCCCCCGCCTATACCCTCTGCCTTGTGAACGGCGGGGAGAATTTTATAGTCGCCCTGGCGATGTCTCTGTTTACAGAAGGAATGGCGCTGTTCGTCGAAGCGTGGTTGATGACCCAGCACACAACAAAACTCACGCCGTGGTAAGACCTGCATCCTCCGATCCCAACACCGTGGACTCGGCGCAGATCATCGAGGTGGACTGCACCGTGCGGGTGACGCACAAGACCGGTGTGGAGATGGAGGCCATGATGGGAGCGTCGGTGGCGGCGCTAACTGTGTACGACATGCTGAAAGGGCTGTCGCACAACATCGTAGTCGAAGACACGGCGCTCGTGTCCAAGACGGGTGGAAAGCGCGACTTTTCCAGGACCACGGGGGAGGAAGCGGCGGCCGAGCGGCGATGACATCCCTAGTTTATTCCTTCCTATCTTTTCTTGAGAAGAGGTTTGTGGGGAAAAAAAACGAAAAAAAGAGGTTTGTAGACCGTTTGTCGGCTTATAGGCGATAGGAGGTCGTACAGCCTTTCTTGGCAGTGTTGCTTCGTTTCGTGCGTCTCTTCCCAGCGGGAGACAAAGGAGGCACAACGGTACTTTCCTCTGGATATATGGGAAGCCACGGAGAATTCGGTCAACACTTTCCATCAAGCCGTACCTAAGGGCGGCGTGTTTCAAAGGCGGATCGCCCTTTTGAGGCATCAAGGTCGTGTGGACCACGCCTACAACAGCAGGCTCCAAGGCGCGATAGGCCCCGCGCTGTGCTCAAGTTGACGGTACCGGCCCGCCTTGGGGTTTCAGCACAGAGAGGCCACGCGCGACGTCATGTTTCCGGACACCGTTCGTCCGAGACGTTTGTTGTCCCCAGCAGTGCTGCTGTGCACGCGAAACACGGCAGATTATTGGCGAGACAGAACTCCCTTCCCGGTCCCGAACACACGGCGCCACAATAGCTTCATGGTGCGCAGTCGGATGAGTTTTCGCCATTTGCTACATACACAGGGGAGTGTTTGGTGAGTTGACATTCACGAAGCGGCCGGCGCGTGCGCGCACTTGGTGAGAAATCCATTCGCTCGTGCACGTATGCTCTAAAACACAATGAGAAGCCGGTTTCGATCACAAAACATAAAACAACACAGATACGAAACGATCCACATAAAGCGAAAAGACAAGACTTGTCTCAAAATTTTGTAACCATCTCAAGCCTGCTCCACACACATCTGAGACAGCAGCGGCACGCGCATCGCGCATGCGATAACGTTGACTCCTGCAACCCCCCCCCGCGTCAGTCCCATCACATGCCAACGAGGAGCAGGAGCCCCCCACAAAGGGTACCCAAGATACTCCTTTTCCCTTGTCAAGCTCTGGCGCCGCCTCCCCTCCCGCTTGTCTCGAGGACGCGTGGTCTTAACATCAAAGGCATGCAAAACATCAGTCCGTCCCCGCCCCCTCCTAGTCTCCTATGCATAGGCCGCACCCTCAGCTAGAGCCCTGACGCACATCCCGCCAAAGCGCTGCAGGCCGACTAGAGCCATCGCTCCGGCTGCCGCGCCGCCCGACACCGGTGCCGCCGCGGCCGGCACACCGGCGTCGCCGTTCAACCGGTCAGAACTTCCAGGTGGATTCTGCCCGGCTCCTACCCCCCTCTCCGCCGCGGCGCGGATATCCGCAGGTTTTGGCGGTGCTTGTGTCGCCGCCGCCGCCGCCGCCGCCGCCGTCGCTGTCGTACGGGCAACCTTGACCTGTTCCAGGAGGTTGGCAATGAAATGCCCGTATCCCACACGCAGGGGCTGTGAAGCGCTCCTGATGGGAAAATAGGAGGGCCGGGGGGCGAGCGCCGGGGGCGGTCGGGATTGGGGAGCGGATGATCTAGCTGAGGTTTCGCTCGCTCAAACGCTGGCAACGCGGTGCTACTAACAATGAAGGGACGCAAAAATGGTTTTCAACCCTTTTGGTGGAAGAGGGGTCACATAACGAGGAGGTGGTGCTGCTAGTGCCGCAGAGGAGAGTCCGTTTGGTTACGGCAGGCACTAAAAGTCCTTTCGACTCGGGCACGACACAACGATAAAACAGGAAGTCCACAGAAGGAACTCTTGTCAGACGAACGGTACCGCAATTGACAGCACAAAAAAAAACAAAAACGATCCCGAGGGTACGAGCAACTTTGAAGCTCACCCTAGTATTGCCGTCGCCCCTGCCATATCCCGTAGCAGCGAGGCCGACACCAACGCGGCTTCCACATGCCCGACCGCCCGGCTCAGGTCCCCGAGCAGCTCCAGCTGCGGTCGGACCGAGGCCGACAGGGCCGACAGCGCTCGCTGCCGCGCGGCCGACGTCGGCCCTCTCCTGCCGCCGCCGCTCCCGCCGCCTTCTCTGCCGGAGGAAGTACTGTTCGGGGCCGACGAAGACCCCGGGATGTCGGTGACGGGCGGCGTGCCTGGTGGCAGCACGGCAGAAGAGCTGTCCGCGAGCAGTGGTATTTCCGGCTGCTGCTGCTGCTGCTGCTGCTGCTGCTGCTGCCCGGCCGGCGCGGCCAGCTGGGCCAGGGTCCCGACGGAAACCTTGAACATCTGTTGGGTGTGGGATGGAAAAAGTGATGGTGGAACCGGGAACTTGGTCACGCGGGAGTCGGTCACGAACGACGACGGGTGGGTGAGGTTAGGGAGCGCACTCATGGGCACATACGCCGTGCTCGAAGCAAAGGGGGGGGGGGGGACCGCACCCC
>CACKRE030002425.1:311444-321574 GCA_902602495.3 Ectocarpus sp. CCAP 1310/34 | reverse complement strand
ATGTCCACGGGCTCATTCTGACAGCACTTCAGACAGCAGCTCCATGCCCCGAGCTTGTGTACCATGCACCATGGTGTTATCATTGTACAGACAGCACTTCAGACAGCAGTACGCTGTAGTCGACAAAAAAACATTTTGGTTTAATGCGGGACTAGGGGGGTGATGCTGCTGCTGTAGTTGATTTGTAGCGTGTGGGCGTGTAGTTCAGTTGTGAGCACGCAAACGTGCTGCGGGGATTGCAGGTGTACCTCCTCGGGCTTGCGTACCCATTCCTTGCTAATAGTGTGTGTGTTCTTCAAGATCTTCTGATGGCTCTAGCATTTTTGTGACCACGGACCGAGTCTTGGCTAGATTTTGGGATTAGCGACTGACACGAGTTAATGTGAAGAAAAACAACAACAACAACAACAACAACAATGATAGGAAAAAGATATACTCCAAAATCTGAAAAAAAGCAAAAAAGACAACAAAAGGCCAGACACGAGACTCGAATCAGAGACTCGCTTTCGGGCCTAGACCAACGGCAGAGACCAGTTGGATCAACGGTGAAATGAGCATCTTCATACCTGCAACGCTGACGAACATTTTCCTGTACAGTCGAACCTCGCTTAAGTTAACGAAAATTAAGTTAACTCCCCCAGTAAAGTTAACAATTTTTTTCGGAAACATGGTGCCCCGCAGAAAGTATTGCATACAGGGGGGGTAAAAATACAGTCCACGGACCCCCTCAAAACCAGCAGCAGCAGCAGTGCTCTCACTGCTCTGTAGACCGCCAATAAGAGGTCTGCTGCTGCACCTGCTGTCTGTGGGTATGGAGAGATTCCTTCCATCCAGCGGTGCATCGTCTGCGCCTGGCAAAAAACGATGCGAGGAGCCTACATGCACGGTACCGGACTCCACGGACGATGAAGATGGTGGGGGTAGACCAGAGTCGTGCGTAACATCTTCGATGACAGAGGCCGAAGTTCGCGGTAGCCTAGAGAAGGTTTGCTCCTACTTGTACGCGAACGGAAAGGATGGGGAGTACCGCGAGACCCAGTACCTGCTCTCGAAAGTTGTGCATTCGTTCACTCACGAAACTCAAGTGAAGCGGCGAGCCAAGGAGGGGGGGGAGCTGCAGGCAACTCTGCGCGACATGTGGAGGTCGTAGAGTGTGCGGTACAAACGACCAGAGCTGTGTTTGGGGTGGCCTATGTATGTCTTGAATGCGTGGGACCGCATGAGACTACTACACAGGAGTGGCTGTACATTGCGATCGACGAGAAATGTGTGCGTGGGTTCAAGCGTTCCAACATAGCATCTTGGTTATAGTGTTGTTTAGTAAAATGGACATAAAAATATGCTCCCTCTCACTTTTTTCAGTCTCCTCTCTCGTCAAACACGTAGTGGAGCCCAATGCGCGTCTATTGAGGTATTCACCGCCTCTATTGGCCCCGGGGATGGTGAGTTGTGGTCCCCTGAATTTTAAGTTAACTTCCTCGCCTTAAGTTAACTTTTTTTCGGGAAAAACCATGTGTTAACTTAAGCGAGGTTCGACTGTAATTGTTTCTGAAATCGGGCAGATACACCTTTAGATATCATATTGCGCCACATTAAAAAATTGAGAAGGGAACTGTGAAGATTTTTTTTTTTTCAAATTTGGCTTCCTGATTTTTATTCAGGCATGTTGTCCAAAGGTTCGGAAATGGAACCAACGCCATAAAATAGAACAGAAAGAGAGCTTCAATTATCTGCAGTTTTTTCGGTCGCAACCCCGTAGTTGTCGAAGTATGCAGTACGCAGGTTTGAGTGGGGGTGAAGTACCTTCGGTGGCGATGGTAATAGGTCCATGACTTTTGATCCAAAGCGTTGCGACCCATATTGAAAGGCTTATTCGAAAGCTGCAGGCTAGAGCTTTCCAACGCATATTTGTTTGTCGCCCAATTTTTTGGACAACCCTTTCAAAAAAAATCAACCCGCCCCAAAAATGTGGGACCATCGGTGGCACTGCTGCAGTAAGCATAGCTGTGTGCAGGGCAAAGCAGTCTGACTGCTGCTGCAGGGACGAGGGAGAAGCGCATGTGCGTAAGGCAGCAAAACAAACAGGAAGACGGAGTCATCTTTCTTCTGTATACATCAACCTATTACCATGTACTACAGAATAGCATGCGGTAGCAGTCGCTTGCGCTAAAAGCGGGTGCGGTCAGAACATGCAGCAGACGATTTGTTCTTGCCCACCGATTCTTTAGGCCTCCGCCGGCTGTATCACGAGCGCTGAAACTGCTTGGTGTATGCGGCGAATTTTGCAGGACGCTTGTTCTGCATGTTTGCACAGCAGCACCTCTCCTGCCGAGGCAACATTGACCTGTGCTAGAGCCCTCTCCTGCTTCTGTATACCTCGCTCAGCACAACAGACGTACCTGAGGCTCGATCCACTCCGGCAGAGCAAACCTCTCGCTCGCCGGCCTCGCCCCGGCCCTCCGCTTGACCGAAACCAGCACCAGCTTTCCAGCAGATGACACCATTCCGAGCAAACTCGAGTCTCTCTTCCACAGCAGGCTCGTGGCTGCTAGGCCACGCAGCGGGAGCGTCAGGATGCCCAGAGGGACATGGTCCTTGCCGCCCGACCAGAGACACAATCGCGAGGTGGACGCTACAGCAAACAGGGACCCGGACGGGTTGAACGCGACCTCGAGGATTTGCTCTCCGCGCTTGGGCTCCGGGCGCAAAGATAGCACCTTCGGGCAACCATACACGAAGTACATGGTCTCGCTCCCTCTCCTCTGAGATGCCTTCTGCGCCCCTCTACTTCGCTGCTGCGGTGGAGCAGAGCGGACGGCGGAGGGCGAGTGTTCCCGTGAGAGTGTTCCGTCCCCAGTCTCGCCGCCAAGGGGCCCCGCGTGATCATATACGATACCTCCGATGTACAGTCTTCGGAGATGACGGAGATCTGGGTATAGGCACATCCATCCGCTCGCTGGCGGCTGTAGGGCGCCGTCACTGTTGGCCCTCCGTATACATTGCTCACCGTACGAGCGCGCCTCAATGTCGTCACGGAAGACGGCCGCGAAGGCTGATATCCCGGATATACATCCGGAGAGCGTAGAGGAACTACGGGAAGCATTTGACCTGTTTGATACCAAGGGGGCGGGTGCGTAATGAGAGCCGTGCACCGAATATCCAGAGAAGAACATTACTGCACTATTGTACTGCTGTTTTCATACACACATGCAATACCAGCCCACGCAGGTTGTCGAGTTGCTGGGAGAATCTAATATCGAGAGTGAGTGGAGTCTGGATGGTGGGATACTGAAACTACCCTACGTGGGAACGTCTCATGTCGAAGTGTGCCATCGGCAAAAAAAGCTGGAGGACGGGAAGATTTGTAAGATTTTGTCATTTCCCCCCGCGATCTTCCATTCCGCGGGCGGGATTGTTGGATGACCAATAGACTATACCTCGGTGGAGAGAAGAGATGTGCACAATCTAGCAAGGTGCTAGAAACGCGGTTCGTGGCAGGCATCGTCGACGCGAAAAAATCGAACGCAACCACTGTTCGTGCGTCTTCTCACCCTCTGCTCTCACAATCAATCGTATTTTACGTTCTGTTCGTTGTCTTCTCCTTTTTGGGTTGGTTCCAGATACGGTCCATCGCACGCAACCAAGTGTACCGTGTGTACAACTCAATTGCCATCTAACTCATCTATCTCTCTCTTTCTGCCTGTTATCTTTTATTTATTTTGTTTGTTTTGACAGGCGAGATTCCGATGTCGGAGCTGGTTGATTCTATGCAGACGCTTGGCTTCCAAGACAAAAACCCGATGATGTTTGAGCTGATGCAGGACATCAGCTCCAAAACGAAAGGGGAGCCCATTACCTTTGTCCAATTCGCTGAAGATCTGGCGGATCTGATCGTAAGCACCGAATGCCATAGTGTATTTATGTGGAGCACCAGCCTACTATCTGCTGTATTTCACACAAAAGGCATGATGAGCCACGGGCATCCTTTACGTGCTATAGGATTGGTCCTTTCCCCAAAACAGGTCTGTCTTCATACGTAACATGGTAGTCTATTCAACGTGTTTACCACGATCGATGATGGATATATAGAACCGCCGTAGGCTCCAAGAATTCATCGTCTCCGGAGTTTAAACCAGTTGGAATGAACTTTCGCACAACGAGTTCAACCTTGACACCGCCTCAGCTGACTACCAGTACCTGTTATTCCTTGCGCCATCGTCATGAGACTTTCTTGATCGCGCGTGTTTACACCGAACCCATCAGAGGGACGTCAACCAAGAGAAGGACCTGAGAATGGTGTTTGATATGCTCGACACGGAAAATACAGGCAAGTTTCAAAAGGAACTTAATGTTCCACACACACCGTTCTTGGTATTGCGCGGCGTTTTGAGCAAGAAGGTGAGAGGGGGGGAGTGTGTGTGTGTGTGTGTGTGTGTGTGTGAGAGAGAGAGAGAGAGAGAGAGAGAGAGAGAGAGAGAGAGAGAGAGAGAGAGNNNNGAGAGAGAGAGAGAGAGAGAGAGAGAGAGAGAGAGAGAGAGAGAGAGAGAGAGAGAGACAGCCAGACAGACAGACAGACAGACAGAAAGGCAGAAGAAGAATAGAAGGAGCACAGTACAGGCAGACTCGTGCCTTTTCTCTTCGCCAAGAGAGGTGCCATCATCAACATCATCAGTAGTGTGTGTTTGGCTTTCGTATTAACCAAACCTTGATCGCCTTGCGAATCCGGGTAGTAGGTAACTTGACTTGTTCACCATTTGCAACCAAGGCCCGCACGCACGCACGTGTGGGTAACCTACAATGTGTCGCGCGGAGACCATGCGCAAATTTATGCCGCGACGGGTTCTATCTCTCATCGAGATTGAATGGTCGTTGCTTGATCCGGTAGGGAGTATTAGCCTGGGGAATCTCAAGAAGGTGGCGAACGAGTTCGGACATACGATCAGCGGTGAGATGAAGTGTACATACAGAGAACGGCGAAGAGGTACGACGAGTGATGATAGTTTGGCGGCCTCCCCCGCTCCCATTGTTGATGGAACATACACGGAGAAACTGACGAGAGGGGTGGGTGTCGTGCGCTGCCATTTCATGAACTTTTGCGTCTTTATTCTCTTGTCATTCCTTCCTTATGTTTTCATATTTGAAGCCCCGCATCATGCAAGCTGCCGACACACGCTGCTGCTGTCGTTGCACACCTGGCTGCAAAATCTTGGTCATTACGCCACCAACGCGCTTTCTGTCTCCTCGCCGCACATAACAGATGCCGAGCTCATGGAAATGATTTCCACCGCAAATTACGTGGAGGAGGGCTTGGCGGACGCAGACGAGCAACTCTCCAAAGAGGTATGGAAACGACACAACAACGATGAAAGCACACTTTGTTCACGCACGGGCTGAACGTCCCGCGTGCTTCATCTCAAGGGTGCGGATGCGGGAAACATTGTGGGGGCTGTTCTGCGTTCGGGTGCATGCATCCGTAGGAGAGTGGGCACGTTTGTTTAACTATTCTTACTGTAGCCGCCTGATTTCGTTGTGACCATAGTCAGTCTAGGCCTTTTCCTGTACGCCACCGCCCTTTCAGATTGCGAAGCCGATATCCATCGTGCACATCCCTCTTTTTGCCCATTTGCTGTGCGCGACGTTTTAGGTTCGCCGACGATGCACCCTCCCGCCCCGTCCTTCACTTCATTTGTGCTCCCCGCGTCTCAAACACTGTGCCCCCATGGATCAATAATCAGGTTTCCTTCCCCGACTTCTACAACCTCATGACCAAGGGCCGTTCAGCAGGATCAACCGCCGAGGCATCGTCCAAAACCCCTGGGGGGGGGGACCACCCAGAGTAGGAGTAGCAGCAGCGTTTTTGGGAATGTTGGGGTGGGGGCATAACGATCAGCAGCTAACCAGGAGGATCGTCGTGAAGCCTGGTGTGCTAGGGGTTGGTGGGATTCGCGTCGGATTTGTGTATCATCTTCACTTCGCATTCAAAGAAGAAGCGCCATTCTCCCCCGCGACAAAATAAAACGCAGGAAAAATACTCTCCCCCTGTGTCCACTGTTCTTTTATCTTCATTTCTTCCTGCCAAGCGATAAAGCCACCTCGTTTTTCAAAACCACAGGCCCACATCAACCGTCTTGGCGCAATTTATCGCCGCTCGACAAAACTCTATATCACTACAAGGATTACTTTCTCATCTCACTTTCGCCTGCACCCGATCATATGCATACCAATCAGTCCACCCGAGACACAGAACCACCCACCCACCCTTGCCTAGCTTTTCCCAGATATGAAATAACACGGATGACAGGTATAGAAACGACGGAACCACTGTTACAGTAGCGCACATAAAAAAGATATTCTTGAGCGGAGGATTACCTTGCCCATCGTTGGACAACAAGAAATCCCGCTCTGGAAGTCGACTCCTCCAAAAGTCACCGGCTGAAACGGGGAGCGGGAGGTCTTTCGACTACCTAGCCCTCCCGACACTTCTCCTTATTTCACGAAACAAGGCTGCTTGCTGTCGGCCGTGGGTGAATACCGTCACGACCTAGGTTTCCTTCAGACGACGAGGCCTAGCCTTAACAGACCTCCAATAAGCTCTCCCTACGTCCAATACAGACAGCAAGCGGGTTGCTGCTGCTTTGTATGCAATGTAATTAGTTAATGCTGCGCCAGCACACTCTCCTTACGTCATACTCCTACACAGACAGCAAACGTGAAGGAGGCGTTCTTCCTCTTGCCTGTTGTATGAAAACGAGTTTATGCTCCCCTAGACACACGTACTGTAACTCATTACCCCACTCCCATCGCCATTAGGCTGCAGCCCACGGTCAAAGGTCACACCGGGTACGAAAAACCCTACAGGGAGGGGGGCTCCGCGTTATGTGCCACGTTCTCGCCCGGACACAAAGCGCACACCCTCGGGTACCGATGGAGGTTAAAAGTGTTACTTCGGTAGAACATAAAAATGCATGCCATGGCACAAAAAAGTTAACTGTTCGTGCCGAGCTCAAGAGCAGCAAGTGCAGTAGCGCTCGTGGTAAAAAAACAAGAGATGTGTACAGCACCCCTCACAGCCTTTCATGCTCAAAGGCCCAAATTTTCAATCCAACATCCCGGGTCCACTCGACGCTTTGCGCCCGCAGGGCAAACGGCGGGCGTGGGTATCTTCGATACTTTCTCAGGCAACCCACACCGACGTCGCCGAACTTTCTCAAACTCAGGCAACGAAAGCTCGCTGATGCCTCGGAACGCACATCGCTCTGACAAAAAGTCGCTCCGTAGATCTGCTAATAAGTAACAACAATAGACACAAGCCAGGCAGGTACACGCACGCACACACACACACACACAACACACCCGGGGTCGGTACACCCAACAAAATGTGAAACAAAAGCGTTAGCTGCCGCCACCACTCTCCTCCGAGCACCGCCTCCGCGTTGTGGACCGCTGCCTTCGCCCGTACCGTCACCATTCTACCGGAGCTGGCTGTCGCAAAGGAGACCAACCTCCCGCGCTCCGCCACAGCACGCCGGAAAACCGGGCGCAGTTTCGCCACTGCTAGGCCCTCCTCTTCCTACCAACACCGGCCTCAAGCTGTACATGTATCAGACCACACAGGGCTATGGCTGGCCTTTTCTTGCTCGGATAGGCTCGGCCGCTCCTTAGTGCCGGGAGTGTTGTCGGGTCACGAACGGTGTTTATGGCATGGCGTACTTAACAGACACCAAGGGCGACTTGTCCTCTCCGGTTGGAAGCACGTTCTTGTGCTTGATGTAAACGTCATACTGCAGCCCAAAAGAAAAAGAACGCCAGGACCCCAGCACACGGACGGGTGAGGCGGACGTCAGGCAAGGGGAAATAAGTCAAGCAATCTCAATGATGGCACACGCTCTTCTGGACAACAAAACCCTTCATGCACACATGGCTTGTAACGTGATTTGTCAAAAAAACAGGCTACCCACGAGGCACGCGCGTTCCAAGCACCTATTTTGGACACAACAGTCTGGCACTTTCATTCTCATGCCACCGGGGTCGGCGAAAAAGCCCGGCAGCAATATTTTTTCCCGCCACGGAACGCGAAGCTTTCCTGTTATTTCGGGTGTAAAGAGGAGACTCCCGTGGGTAACGTCGTCGATAATTTTCACTCACCACTTTTTCTATGACAGTACCTTCTATCAAGAAAAAAAAGAGTACTCACCAACCGAACGTTCTCCTTCTGCCTCTTGACCGCGATCGTCCCCTCCACCTTGCCCCCCCCGACCACGTCGTGCGGCACCTGCAAGTGGAAAACCTGCTGCCCCCAGTGCGTGTAACCGTTCTCCGGGCCGGTGGAGAGGGTGACCGGGCAAGGGCACGGGTTGGCTTCCGTACCGTGGAAGTCTGCCGTGAACCATCCCGCGAACCCGGAGACCCTGGCGTCTTCCTCCAGCGAGATGGACACGTTCGTCTCATCGACGCCCTGCGTTGAGGCGATGGTGGCCGCGGAGGGCGACAGAAATCGGTTACCCACCAAAAGCATGAAGACAAGAGAGCGCAAGAGGGAATCGCCGTCGCAGGAAGGGACGAAGGCCAACGTTGCCACGAGCGGCCAATAACCGCGGTCACGACACAGACCGCATCAGCGGCGACACATTCCCCGACACACACAACACACTAAATACTCTTTTCACCTGCACGTCCTCCAGCGTGCACGTGTGCATGTCGAACGTCTGCACAACGACCGGTTCTCCCAGCACCTGGTCCTTGTCCAGCTCCGCCCAGAAGCTGGACAGGATGTAGTACCCTCGCTGCTCCTCCTCGTACACCGCCTTTGAAGGGTCAGCGGGCATTCGAGCGATGGGTTAAGGACCGACAGGGCTGAAAATCACGAGTGCCGGCGAGAGACAGCCGGGAGAGACACGGCATGACGATCATGCGCTCATCGACAAGACGTGACAGATTGGCTGGCCCCTCGTTCTTTACCTCTTCGTACGCGCCGAGAAAATGTTGTTACTGCTCAACGCCAAAACGCTTTGGTCTGGTAAAAAAGAAAAAACTTTGTGTTTTATGCGAGACGTATTCCTGGTTTCGCCGCCTCGTGCACCGGCTTCTTCGAACAAACATCCACGTTTTCATAACAGCATGTACACCCCGCCCAGCGCGGGGATTCCGAAGAAACCCTCTCGGCAGGGACAGAGTTAGGAAAAGTAACACGACAGCCGGACTGTAAGGCTGGTCGAGCATATACAACCGCTTCACCTCCAGCACTGTCATGTCCACGCCGTAGAACTCCTTCGTCTCCCCCTTGAAACTGTACCAGTCCTGCATGGTTCGGATGTACTCCTGCTGCTTGGACAGCCGGTCCTGTTTTTTTTTTTTTTGCCACAGACGCAAAACGGTACGGGATTAATTAACAACCGGAGCAGACAGAAACCGCGGGATGCGAAAGCTTGCGACTTCGCGCGCGCTCGCCTCACTGCCGTCAATTGCGCAAGGATAACGACACCACGTTCACCGGTTGTTGGCGAGGCCGAACACCGTAACGTGCTTGCGTCTCGGCAGCAGGAAACCAGTCTGTCGGCCCCCCATCTCTTCAGCAAGAGATAAACACAGGTTTCAACACTACACGAGAACAACCCGAGAGGCAAAGTGGGGGATGGCTTTTCGAAGGCAACCAGCTGTCCGAAGTTCACAGCATAACAAGCGGCCTGCTCAAGGGGCCCAACATCTGGAAACGTCGGAACACCCCTGGACTACGCTGCAATCTTGGTCGCGGGGGGGAATGGGCCTTGAATGTCCGCGGACGGGGACATTTTGACAAAATCCCCGGGGATTCGACATTTTCGGGCGCTTTTTTCAGCGCGAGCGCGCGGGATCCCACACAGAACTAATGGAAATGATGGAAACACACCAAGAATACGCGTCAATCTTGGTCGCGAGGTCTGATGTATGGTGTAGGAAATGATATGACGACACAAAGCCTACAAATGAAGAGAAGTTCATGGGTTTTAGAATGCGGCACGAAAGTCTATTCAAGAGCATATCGGTTTTACTATGGATACACAAAATCCTACACAATAGACTGCTGCAAGCGTGCCGCCTAAACCCCCTATGTTGCGCTGCAATCTCGGCCCGGGGGGAGGGGGGGGGGGGGG
>CACKRE030002425.1:283138-311439 GCA_902602495.3 Ectocarpus sp. CCAP 1310/34 | reverse complement strand
GGGGGGGGGGGGGGGGGGGGGGGGGGGGGGGGGGGGGGGGGGGGGGGGGGGGGGGGGGGGGGGGGGGGGTTCCACGGTTTCCACATGGAGGACCCCTTGGTCTGCTCGTCTGCTAGCCTGTTCGTACATACAGCTGCAAGAAACAGCCTCTCGAGCAATATTTCTCAAGCATCAAAAGCCTACCGGCAGAACCGTGCACCGGCCTACGCATGTCAAACACCTACATAGCCCAACGGCCTTAAGCAACAAAAAAGAAGTACGCCTCTGCATACATGTATGCAAGGCAGAGGATCAAGGCAAGGACAAGCCTCTTTGGATAACCTCCACTTCAGGGCTGCGGGAAAACACCACGAAAGAATCGGAATAATGAACGCGGCGGCGATTTTCTTGAGACCATCAGTCTTCAGACCATCAGTGTAGTGCGCTTTGTTGCGTGTCATATTCCTGACTTGCTACTTCTGAATCCGTGCCTACGACACGAAATTCTCACCTAACAGTCGTTAACGAGCCCGAACCTCATGGTTTTCCACTTCAGGAAGGCGGGAACAACACCACGATTTAACCGCGAAATAAATAGCGCGGGGGAGCCAAGTCTCACCTGCTCGTCGTTAACGAGCCCCCACATCATGGTACATCTGGACGGGAACATGAGCCCCCCAGGCACCAGCCATCGATCCCTCGCGCGCACGAGCGAGTCCAGCATGCTCTCCCTCAGCAGGAAGTATCCCATCCACTCGGAGATGATGATGTCCACCTGTGTTTTGTTTCCGGCAAGGCGTGTATGAGTTGTGTGCGAGGGCCGGTGGTTGCCGCCAAAGCGAAGAAGAGCGTTTGGAACACGGATGGATACATATATTTTAAGCTATTTTGTGTGTGGGCGGTTTTGTCCTGCCGTCGTGTTTTGCTGGAAAATGGCCGCGTAGTCTCGGGGGTCAATCCCGTGTACCCGAACCCAAATTCTTCCTCCGCCATGGAGAGCGGGCGAGCATCGTAGGTCTTACCGGAGTCTTGGCCCCGCGCGCACGCTTGCTTTGCCCGACTCTCCCCTGCCGCTGTGAGATTTACTCGGATAGAACGGTATCCACGAAGTGTTCGACACCTCTACATCGTAGGGGGGCGCCAAAACGAGAAAGCTACGTAACGGCCAAGTGGACCGTCCAAAAAATGCGGGTGATATTGCTGTGTTGCCTTTACACGGTACATGCTTCAACACTCAAGTGTTGCGGACACCCCACGTGTGTTCGATAGTCTATTTACTTGTTACTTGACCAATCAGCGTGGCCAAAGCGTGTCCTCTCGTGTATTACGGGCTTGAGCGTCCCGTGTCTGGGGTTCGCCCGTGCCGATTTCTTACGCGACATCACCCTCCCATCCCTTGATGTCCAGAACTAGAAACTAGGCTAGGGTTAGACACTTTTTGGCCACCGTCGTTATGACAGTATCGGCACCTTAGCGTCCAGCTTGAGGTCCTCGACGCTGCACTGGATCACCTCCACCACGCCCTCCATCCCGTTCTTAGCAACCAGGCGCCGGGCGTGGTTGGCCATGTCCGTGAACTCCACCGCATACACCTGTGTTTCAGACAGACACACACACACACACACCAAACATTGCCAGAGCGCCAACAGGGGGAGGGGGCGGACCACCACACGGTCAGACCAAAAAAACGTCGGAGCAATTCCTTCGCTTCAGACTACATACTTTGTAGCGCCTTGCAAATAACGAAAGAGACTCGCCTGTACACTATTTGATCGCGGTATTCATGCCTGCAGCTGACTCTCAGCGAGCTCTTCCTTACAAAAAAAAAACACACACACATGATAAACGTGGTCTTTCAGGGTTCTAAGTGGGCGGCAGGCAGACGCCGAAGCGTTGTCAAGACCGAGTGTTCCGGCAACATAAAAATATAAAAAATTTCAGCGTCCATGGCGTAAGACCGCACACGCAAGGAAGGTACCGATGCACATGAATCGACCTGGGAAGCAGCCGGAAATCGTTCGCCTGTGCGTGCCACCAAAAAAAAAAAAGACTCGCCTTGCTCGCCCCCGCCTTCGCTGCCCACAGAGCGAGGATACCGCTCCCCGTACCCACGTCAAGCACGCGCTTGCCGGCAAACAACTCGGCGTTGTCTGTGATGGCTAAGGAAGGTAGGGGTCAAAAACAGGAGCGCGCGGGGGTGGGTGGGTGGAGGGGTAAGGCGGCGAAACAAAAAACGGCCGTGAAGCAGCAGCAGCGTTTCAACCAGGTTCGCTTGTAGATAGGCGGACAACGAAAAGCGGCCGCCAAAGACGGCGGCAGAGCGGTCTGAAAAACGTACATATTTCCCGTCGTTCTCCCAAAAGAGTGCTGTTGGGGGGGCTGCAACAAGGAAACAAGAGCACAAAAAAACGGGCTTCCAGCCATCGGAACAGTCGGTTGTGTTCATCATCCGCCTGTCGGTGCAAGCCAACCTCGAAAGGAGAAAAAAAAAAGAAAAAACTCGCTGTGTTTTTGCCGCCCCCCTGCGTCACCCCGGCTGATACGCCAAACACGTACCTCTTGAAAGGCGTTACAGCCAGTGGAGGTCCCGATGTAAGTGCCGTTGTGCATGCCCGGAGGTCCGGCCGGCACAATAACTGGCACCGGCACTATTCGACCAGGACTACTGTACATCGGGACTTCTACTGTATATACCGAAAATTGTTGTAGTCCGGCGTCAGAAGATGTACTGTAGATGGGGACGAAAACACACATGCAAAGTTTACAAGCCGAAATCAAACCATCAGCGGTGACTAGTCTAACGGTTTGATTTCGGCTTCCTCAAAAGTTAGAGACTTAGTCAGCTCTGACTGGTCTAGACGCTTTGATTTCAGCTTCCAAAAAAGATCAAGACCAGTCAGCGCTGACCAGTCTGATGTTTTGATTTCGGCTTCAAGAAAAGTTAGTCGTCGCCCCATTCGCTTACCCGAGTAGTACGCCTGCATTCGACGGTGATCCGTCAGCATTTGCTTCTGGTGGTACAGGCTGGCGTAGGAGCAAAAGTCTGAACCGACGAAGAAAAGACGAGACAGTGGGTGTAACAAGAGGAGAGGACCCACGACGGGGCAAGAGATCGAGCAAAAGCAGCGGTTTGGTTAGACGACGTGTCCGAGAAGTTGTGTTTTTGGCATTGATATTTGCGTACATCTCACGTATGGTGCGTTTTTCGTGTCTCCTTCTGCACGGCGTATGAAATCCCGCTAGCAAATGGCCACAGCAGAGTAACTTCTTCACGTGTATGCCACGATACAGGTAAACGGGGAAGCTTGGTCCTGGCGTACTTTGCCCTGGGATGGGTGATCCACGTGGTGACCTCTTCTCGCGATAAGGCAACGAAGGTATCCACGTCGACAAGTCTCCTGTGCGACCCCAGATCGGAGTTATTTCGCTTGCAAGGGATTTAAGCCCGAGAAAGAGAAGAACTGCTGTGCATTTTGCGAGTGATGGTTGGTGAGTACAGCAGTACAGCAGTTATGGCGGGGAAAGTTTTGTACTTAGCGCCAGCTGTCACTCTGGGATAAATCATGAGTGAAAAGGCTTCAAACAGGCTCGAATTAAGCCCAGTACCCAGCCGTTTTTCCTCCACTCGCGGTGAAGACTTCAACACACCTTTCAACATCAATACAAACACAGAAATACCACCCATTAGAGATAAGACCCATGTCTAGAATGGGTAGTCTTTCTGTGTTTTATGTATTTCCCTAAAAAAAAAAAATGGAGTTGAAACGTGAAATCTTCCGTGCTCCAGCGTACACTAGTTTTGCCCAAAAGGACGCAGCAGGTGTAGGACGGGGTCGGGGTCTTGTTTGCTTGCGAGGCAAAACGATTGATCAGGGGCGGTAGCGTGTTCTCTGCCGCTCTATTGTTTAGCTCCCGCTCATCACACTACGGCAGCAACTCGAGAGTCTTCCAACTTTCGACAACCAAGTACAAGCTACAGAGTCTAAGCGCTTTATCCAAAACTCTTGATAGTTGGAGTGACGGCCGCTTCATGACAATCGACGATATGCACTACTGCTGTGTTATGGACTGTGGTACAACCGGACATTCCAACCGTAATGTGGTCGTCTTTGCTCCACGCTTCCGGGGTATATCAACACAAGCCTCCGACAGATGGCAGCAGCAGCAGCAGCAGCAGCAGCAGCAGCAGCAGCAGCAGTTGGCTGTGCGATGTGCCAATATCTTCTCCGGTCCAAAATCCCGAAATGCGGCTCAACCGCAAATCTCAAAAGGCGTGGGTGGCACACAGCGAGCGTAAAATGACGGCTCCAAACCCAACACCAAACCATGAAAAAACAAACACCAAACACCATGAGGAAGGGCGCAGTCCCATAGACACACTGCGCAAGCTCCGGCACCATCGAGCTAGAATACTGCCACAGCTCGCTTCGTCTGGAAGATGTGGCCTGTCTTCAGATTTGCACTGCTGCCGTTGTAACAGCCTGCTGCTGCTGCTGCTGTTGTGTGGTGATAGGTGACAGGAATTTTCAAACCTGGTGCTGTTGAAGGGACAGCAGTGGAGGTGTCCGACAAGAGCGACAGATCGAACACCGTCAGCACTGCTGTAGATCGAGCTAGGCTTGGGTGGTGGCTGAGTCGTTTTCCGCCGTAGAAGTCGTGGTGTTGAGTTACGATGCTACAGAAGTGCTGTTGGGCACAAATCCGGTCCCGCTGCACTTACAGTTGGCGTAGTCCGCCGCCTGCTCTTTGGGCCCACCGCCCATCACCGTCAACTTGGGGTCGACGCTCTCGACTCCGATCGAAGAGTCCATCTCCTCTGCTGGTGGCGTTGGTGGTCTTGCGTCCATGATGCTGCGTGGTGGGCTGTGGGAAGCCGGCTGTTGATGTGGCTTGGGGTGCTGTTGATGTCACCCACGGCAGCGACACGGGGGGCTCCGCGACGGGGAAAGGGCACCTCCCGGCATCGCGATCTTGGTTGCGCATGATACCCCCCAGCACCACACACGTACCACATGCATGATACATGTTGCTGGTATCGAGTGAGAGAGAAGGAGGAGAAGCAGCGGTCCTTTGGGATGCATGAGCCCAGGAAGGAAGGGCGCTGTAGCCTGTATATCTTGGAGAGGGTGGCTGGCAACACGTGAGGTGACCCAGCGTACAAGGAGATAAGGGGGCACCTGTTGTTTCCGTACGGATTCAGCAAAAAGAGGGCGGAGTTCTGTCACCATCAGCACACGCTTTAGGTGGTGGACGTTATCAAGAGGACTGGTGGGAATCCAGATTGCGGGAATCCAGATTGCAGAAAGCGCATGTCCTCTGGGGACGGGTAGAAGAAAGGCAGAGCCATGCTGCAAGCACTCGAAATTTACCAATGTGAGCAGACCGCTCCGACCTCTCTGGACAGGCTCGTGAGGTTTTCGTTACAAAAATGGCGACTCAGGACTAGACGGGGGGACGGAGAACTTTCGTCATCTGTATGCAAAATCATGACGTGGACGGAAACATAGGTGTAGTGTTACGATAAGCTCTTGTACCTATGGGAGGGGGAATACCCCTTTCTAAAATTAGAAATAAAAAAGGACACCGGAAAATTCCTCCAAGGCGCCATTTGTTACATATCCAACCGAATTAAGATCAACATTGGACTAAGGAAAACCTAGTCTAATCGGGATAAAGACGATCGACGACCCCGGTCAAAGGGATGGAACATGGGTGGCAGTTGGCTTGTGACCACGGAAGGCGTCCGCGTCAGTTGGACCAGTATGGACATTAGAAGGTACTGTGTGGAGACCGGAACTGTCTCCACTCAGTACCTTCTAATGTAGACAACAACAACAATAACAACAACCCGAGTTTCTTCTCTCGTTGCTTTTGATTGCCTCAAGTGAAGCCCAGACGTGGCTACGTCAATAAATGAAGTGAGAGTGGTGCTTCGGGCACGTCTACACAACAAAAAAGGTCGAGATGCGTTCAATACCTGACCTGCCGCTGTTGCTCGACATCGAGAGTTCGAGGCCAACTGTCATGGTCGCGATTAACTCCATCATTGGACTTACGTACTGTATAGCTCACCTTCAGAAGGAAGTCGTGGCGCTGCTCAGCAGCTGGGACTACAGTGGGGGGCCCTCAATAACGCCGGTATGTGCCCAGTGCCTCGACCGGCGCTATTCAGAGCGACCGTCGCTATTGGAATTGTGCCTCAATAGCGCCACAACCGGCGCTATTGAGGGCTCAAAAACCCTCAATATCGCCGGTTGTGGCACTATTGAGGGATTGTGGTCATGTAAGAACAGCGATTGCGCTTTGCGGAACCAACATATTCACAAATTGAATAAGAATCGATTGAGTGGTGAAGTGGGCGGACTGCAAAGGATAAATCATGGTCCTGGGCCGCCCAGAGTTGTTGTGTATATTATCTGATCATCTAGAAAGGCGGAACCATGCTGATCCTCCTGCCTCATAAATAGGCGCTGTGCAGCCGGAAAAGATGCTGCTACAGAGAGGATTCCGCGACAGCGAAACGACGACATAACTGCACCCAATGCACCATGGAATGGTAAAAGTTACGAAGTTGCAAAAAATGAACAGCAGCAAGGTAAAACAGATGTGGACGAGAAACGTGCAACAGCACTCTTTCGCCCTTCATTCATGTAGCGAGGAAAGAACAAGAAACGACCGCAAAAGAAGCACCACATGCAGATAATCAGACACTGAACCAGCTAGTCGGGTAGAGACAGGACGGATCAAACGCCAGAAACGAAACAACAAAAAAATAATGGCTTTAAATACACCCCCGCGTTACCTCCCCTCCTCATTCGGCTTCAATAACTTCCGTCTCAACAAATTCCCTCAAGTCTGTCTGGCGCGTTTGCTTAGCAGCATGCGCTGCGATCATCGCCACCCTGGCTTTAGACAGATAAGAGGCAGCGTCTGCGTTCCCACACTCCTCCGCAGCCCGCTCCAGGACGCCGAAGTGAGACGACAGTTTAGCATAGGCCGGTGGGGCACCCCTAACCCGCTCCGTGCTCTCGTCGTCGTCATATTCCCCCTTCTCTGCGTACTCCCAACCGTCATCCAAGTGGGTCCCAGCCAGCCGTGCAGTGACTATCTCTGTCGCATCCTATCGCATCGCGTCCAGTACGTCATCCTCATCCTCCAAAGTTCCTCACATCCGAATCGCGTCCATGGCTTCCTCGTCAGCAGCCTCTCCCGGTTTAACGTCGAGGTTCGCCAGCAATTCACAGATGTCGTTGTCTTCAACGCGGGAGCGCATCTGCTGCGCGTCGTACACACTCATGCCCAACGCGTTGAGGGTGTCCTCGAGAGCCTTCACCGGATGGTCGGTGACGCGGCCCCACGCTTTTCCCTTCGCATTGGGGAGCTTAACCACCATCTCCTCCGGGAGCGTGTCGGCTTTGACAAAGCGCCTGGGTCATAGATAGCGCAGGAGATGTAAAACAGGGAAAGCCGCAAAATCATTGCAGAAGTAGGCAGACAATCTTTGGTGTCAAACAACAAGGAGAGAAAAGGTAGAGAATCGAAAACAATATCTCCCCCAAGTATGGCGCACTCCTATGCACACATGATCATGTAGTTGAGCCTACCTGGCGATGTCCTGGGGGGTGACGCTGGCCCATGCTTTCTTGAGAAATCCGCGGCGTCCCGCACGCGAGGGTGGTACCCCTTCGCCATCCCGACCGTCCCGGCCTTCATCTTGTGCTCCTTGGCCTGGGCTCAAAGTGTGTCAGCCACCAACATAGTAGACACCTTGATATCGAGCAGCTCTTTCCTGTAGATGAACTTCGTCTTGGCGATAATCCCCTGGTCCATGGGCTGGTGAACGCTGGTGCAGCCCGGGGGGCAAGTCTTGACGGTCACTTGCAACCGTGGCCATCAGTTGCTTGCGGCGTCTTGTCTTTCTGAAGGCACAGTTCACCTTCCGCACATGGCATCGTGCGCCTCTATGTAGAGCTGTAGGGTCTTTAGATGCACGTGTTTACCCCTACTGGTGTGTAACTTCATCAGGGCAGGTGCGTGGTGTGTGGTTTGTTTAAGTGTAAAGAAAAATATCGGCGCTATTGCGGGGTGTAGAGGTGCCCAAACCGGCGTTATTGCCGGCCGCCCTCAATAACGCCGGTGTGACGCTATTGAGGGCCACCGGCGTTATTCAGCCGGCGTTATTGAGGCCCCCCCACTGTATGCGGTTCACCGTCGTCATGTTTCCGTTCAGCAGGGAATGATAAGTCCTTCATTGTGCATTCACCCACCAAGGCTACGGGAGGCCTAGGCCATACAAGGAGCGAGGGGATCAAGGTCACCTGGGGCTCCTGTTTCCTCACGTATCTATTAACCTACGGAGATCTACTACCATTGGACTCATGCGAGAAAGGCACAATGATGCCGTGGAGTTCCCTGACTGGATCATCACATCCCTTCATGTGTGTATGCAAAACTCCTTGTCTACCTGTAGAGTCATACCTACCGGTAGGCTCGCTACATGTATCACAGGTAGACAGCGGTTTCCTTGTACTTTATTGACGATGGTACAAAAGACATTCTTGTATGACCAGTCTAATGAAAGCTTTGCGGGAAATTTAAGAGCTTTGCTTTCTGTGCGATGTTAGCGTGGCCGTGGGCCGGTTAAGCCTACCTGCGATGGGAATGTAAGAAGTGGGTATGGTTTTCTCGGAACATATTTATTGTGTGCGGTGCTCATGGATGAATATCCCGGACATCGCCCTACAGCCAGCCATGGCCTACCCTTGAATCTTCTAAAGTTCTGGAAATGGACCGTGTCCCCTCAAATGTGGTGCAGTGGTAACAGGCTGATGTTCCATCAACGTCCGCAAAGCATCGAGAAATCACATTCGGCGGTCCAGGATGAAGTCAAGCCTGCTTTGCACTCGTCTTCTTCACCCCCCTCCCTTTCTCGGCAATGCTTCCTCCACCCTACCCCTACTGCGGGATCAAGACTAAGGGGAGAAACCGCCGAGAGTGGGAGGATAACGGCCTGAAGATACATACGTACAACTGTACCTCCTGTATCACACTTTTAGCATCGTCATTAGTCGAACATACCAAAATATACCAGTTTGGTGTGTACTTTCAGGGCTTTGATTGAAACTCGTTCCCGATCGATCGTACCGGACCGAACGGCCTTTTTCCAGGCAAGTCTACTCTCGCCTCCGTTGCCAATCAACGTCGCCGTCTAGCTCCTTGCAAACGAGACCATTGTGCCGCATGTACCTGTTCCATATGGCACCGTTTGGACGGACTTCTGGCATACAGGTTCTACTCACCGGATAGACTACCGCCGGCACATTGCACCAAACATTGTTCGAATGACAGCCACGACGATGTATAACTTCATTGCTAGACTAGTTGGGAGAGAGAGGAGCTCATCTCCCGTCTAAATATTTACAAAACAGACGTAAAATACATCTTCATTGCACATACATGCGATCAACGTCGTGTTGACACCTAATGGAAAAAGACACTTGTCTCGCGAATAATCTCGCTCACAGATAGGTCCACGAAACCTGTAGAAGCACGCCATGACAATACTAACAACTATGGTACACCCCAATAAGAAATCACACACGACTGACATACCGTGTTCGAGATACATACGTGGTTCTGCAAAAACGAACTAATGTACTGCTGTCACAATTTATATTGAGGGAAGTACCCCTGCTCAGCGTTTCGACGCAATCCAAGACTGGGATCAGCATCCAAAACCCAGGGACCCCTCCCCTCCGCGATCCTGTATGTGATCGACGTCGACGCTGGTGCTTCTTCTCCTGGAATCAGAGCCTCAAGCCGCCCGTGGTTCGCCCCCCACCGCCCTCCCGCGGTCCGAGTCGCCGGCGCAAGCCGTGAACGTCCTTCGCTATGCTGCTGGAGACGGACATCTTGGGCCCATCTACTGCCCCCAACACTTGTCCGTGGCCTACGGGTGGGGCCTAAACCCGAAGATAACTTCATCGACTTGTAGAAATGCCATGGCGTGCTTCCTCCGTACGACTGTCGTCGTCGATCCTTTGATATCGAGGGGGACGCTGCTGCTAACGCTGTCGCGGCCTGTGGCTGCAGTGACGGCATCGATTGCCTCGCAAGTAGTCCTCTATATCGGTGAACCATCGCCGCTGTTGTAGCGCGCGGGTTCTGCGCGAAAATGAGGGGAGAATAGTGCCGTGGGTCTTGTGTGGTGAAGGAAGGGTTGACCCCAGACCGTTCGACTTCGTCTCCACCGGTACTATTCGGTTCGGTGGCCGCAGCGATAGTCGTATTTCCCAGCCCCGAAGATGACGGCCGCACGGACATGTCACTCTTTGGTGGCAGCATGGCCTCCATACGAGCACTTTTTTGCAACGGTCTCAGAAATCTGGAACAGGACACTGATGCTGCGGCTTCGGCTGCTGCTGCTCCTGTTGATCCAAATCTGCTGGTTCTCGGTCTTTTCGCGCCTGCCATGGCTACTGCGGGAGCCGTATGCTTCTTTTCGTCTCTGCCAAGGCCATCAATCGAACATGAGACCTTAGGACGTCCGCCTGATGGACCGGCGAAGGAACCCGAAGAACCCTTGGCAATATCTGCAACGTTGTCACGTTGCTCATATCTCACAGCTGGTTCCTCTGACGTCGTTGAAGATCGCTGCGCGTTGACTCTCTTGGCAATAGAAGATTCGACCAATTTTGCGGATTTTTCGCCATCATCTCCTTCCTTGTCCCCTTCATAGTCTCCTTCTCCACTCCCTAGGCTGTCGCCTCCACCGGTCATTCCCGACGCCACCGAGGAATCCGCTGGTGGACGCACGGATGAAGGTTGGCCTCCAGGGTTCGCTACTCTTTTTCTCCGCCCGCCTGGAGACGAGGACGCACCCGTGGTGGTGCTCCAGTCCCCGCTATCGCCACCTCGGCTCCGGCTTCGTCTGTCGCACAGGAAATCGCGACGCTTCCGCTCCTATTTAGCGCGCGTTTTAAGGAACGAAAGTAAGGGTCACTGTATTTTCGCCGATTGTGCGGAACGGGGTTACTGTTATACCTATCAAGAGTACTGCGGCTCGTGTGAGGCCTGAGGGTGGAACAATAGGTGACCCTAAACATGCCGTGGACAACTCAGACACCGTAAAGATATCCTCGTGAGGGCTCTTCTACCTAATAGTGTTGTCCTTTCGACCCTTCTTTCCTCGGCTCCAACGGCACATGAGACGCAATCCAACCGTTGTTTTTTCTTCGATCTCAAAGTCCACGGTGGCATACCTATCTTGCCCTTACCTCCAAAACCTCCGCTTCGTCCGGCTTGATTTCGCAGTAGTTTAAGATTGGTTCCCACCCTGGCTCTCCGGGACCAGGGTCCCTCCAAGGTGGCAACCCATCGTCCGGGACATAGTGCCATACCTGTCAGAAATGGCAACGGACAAGAATCCTCAAAACCGGGGGACGATCTGACCCTTGGGGGCTATTTTTTTCACAGGAGGTTGTTGTCTCACAAACCGGCCACTCCATTCGTGCACTAAGGGACAAGTGAAGCATCAATCCCTTGAGACGCCGGGCCTGATTCCGATAAACGGAGTGCAGCGAATACATCAAGCAAGTGCTTCAGTGACTGTAGCTGGCACCGACGAACGAACCATAATCCCTCGAAGTCAACGGCATGGAATCGCGTGAACCGAACACAATCCTTCACTCGTCCAATCCACACCCTTTTGCGGTCCACATAGTACGGCAAGGACTCCTCTTCCTGAGAGAGCGTCGAATGGTTCGTAGAGAACAGACCACCGCGCCAGCCATATCTCCAATCGGGTGTCTTCGACAAGCCCGATGTCTCGGACGCCCCGAGCATGGGACGGTGGTCGTCCGGTTGCTGACCGTAGAGTCGGTCGGACGAGGAGAAGCTCGTCCTTTTCTGATGTACGGATGACGACGAGGCACGACTCCTCCTCGCCGTTCGATGCTGTCTCTCGCCCTCGTTGACCTCGCCGGGCCGCTCCTGCCGATCATTTCGCCTTTGGTCGTGATGCCGGTGCCGGGGAGTGCTATCACTGTTGGTGGTGTCACCGGTGTTGTCCTGGGACGTGCGCTGGCGAAGGTTTCGTTGAGGCGGGGGCAGGTAATACCTGTCGCCAGGTTGTTCTCTAGCGAAAGGGTCGTGGTCGGCACTTCGGGTGGACCCGGTCCCGTGACCGCCGCCAGTTGGTTTGTTCTTCTCGGCACCATGGTCATTTTCCCTGCCAGCTCTGCTTCGATTGGCATTTCGGAAAGCGTCATCAGCGATTTTGGCGGTCGTTGGTCGTCTTGCTGTCCTCTGGGGGACATCTCGTGGCGGCGCTCCCCAAGAAGTCCTGTTGCCTCCCGGCCCCCGCTTGGCTCCAGTCCCTTCGGCCGGGCCAGGCCGAGGCTCGTTCTCATTTGTGTTGTGTGCGGCGGCGAGGCCCGCCATTTCCCGTCGATCCCTGTCGCCACAAAACGCGCCCCCTGCATCTCCAGGAGTCCTACTTCCACGGAAGGACCCGTTGCGTAGCCGCGTGTCGGGGAACTGCTTTGGATGCGACCGATCCCATGGCACTCGAGTTGCACTCTTCCTAGGTGCTGCAACACGCACACCTGACGTAGAACTGATAGTATTTGATTTCCTCCCACCCCCACCGTTTCCCTCATCATCGATCGTTTTTCGGTCGGGTTTTCCGTTGTCCCCCGATAGCGGCCGCCTTCTGTTTTTGCTGCTAATTCCGGTTTCTGGAAGTCGAAGACGACCTAAACCTGCCGTATTGCTGTTACCATGTGAGTGAGACACCCTATTGTTGTATGGGTGGTCTTCTCCCGCCTTGGGACCAGACGAAACCATGCCTTCCCGCCCACCGGTTCGGACCTCTGCGTGAGAGCCAGGAGATATCGGTTGTTGTTTGCTTGTTTGAGTGGACGGCGGCAAAGACTTCCGGGACTCTTCAACGTCTCGTGAACCCTGCCGTTGAAGAGGATTCACCGTCGAAAGTGCTTTCCCCGCTCTTGCGGTAGATGCAGTCACGCCATTGGTCGCGGGACCTGCTCGAGCTTGCTGTGCTCGAAGCGCCTCTGAGGTTTTCTCTGACGGCACCGTTGGCATTGTATCCTGCAACATCATGGACACGTCCCCAAGCAGAACAACCAGCGTGACAATGGGCAAGAGTGCGTGAAGTTCGGACAGCCGTATCTCACGCAGGACAACGCCATCTTGTTGTTACGAACACAGATTCTGCAGTCCGAAGCCACTCAAAAGTCTGCGTTCTGTACCTTCGAAAGAAAAGTCGAACAAACAGTCGACATTTCCAACGCCCAAGTCGAAGAGGTCACCTCACTTCTCACCTCCACTGCAACCGGTCGACCCTCTCGCTGTCCAGCTTTGCCACTTTTCGTTGCGTTTCGTACCTCGGCAAGAGCTTCCTCGAACTGCATGCCAGATATGTCAGATATTCTTCGCGCCACGGCCATCGCCAAATTTTCTCTGTCCATTGCAACGAGACGCGCCGTTGCTGCCTCCTCCTCCTCGTCCTCTTGCTGCTTGTGAGGCTCGACCGCAATTCCTTCGTATTCGCTGTTGCTGCTGCTTCTTCCTACGAAACCAGCACGTACATTCAAGGCATCCTCCGCTTCCGCACGTCGGCCATCGATCGACAAGCTTCCTACACCAACCGTGCCCCCACCTTCTTCGTTTCCCGTTTTCCTGCGCGTTGGCTCGGGGTCTTCGGTGCCAGCGACGGCGCACTGAACACTAGTCAGGAGCACGTTTGCCAGTGTTTCGAAATCAGGATCTTGTTTGGTCGACGATCGTGCACTCCCCATGGTCGCTATTGCTTTTCCATGAGCACCTCGCTGTGGCTCAGGTGCCGTAGTGTCTTCACTTCCCATGCGGGGGGCCCCGTCGGGAGAAGTTTTCGTTGTTGCTCCATTGTTGACGTTCTCTGCCGAAGAACGGTAATTTTTCAATATCATTTCCCCGCCTTCCGCGCGCTCCTTTCTCGTCTCCGCAATTTCCGCGCCCCCCAGCGCGCCAGTCTCCCCCGAAGGAGCTTTGTTGTTGCCTATCGCGTTCGCGCTGTACGCGGCGGCGCAACCAATGATCCCGTCGCACTCGTCTACCATAAGTTCTCCCGGATATGATCTAGCATGGGAATTCTGGACAACTGAAGCACTGGACGAGCTGCGTGTCCTCTGGTCGAATGATCCAACGGCTTCCGTGGTCCCATGGGTGCTGCTTTGTTCGTGAGGCCGTCGACTGGCTCTTCTGGGCTCTCCGACAGGCTGTGCTACCAGGGCGGCTGCCCGACCATCCACTGTTGCGAGTACATCGTCGCCGGCCCCCAAGTTTCGGGACGCGGGGTTGGTCGACGCCTTCGCTGTTGGTAAGTCCTCTTCCGATTGATTCACGGAATCATCGCACCTCCACACGCTGGTAGACGACATGCGCCGCAGAATTACAGGCCTTTGTTTACTCCCCACATAGGAGCTCTTTCTCCCAGGCGCGGCGGCTACCTTGCCCTGCTGGTCTCTCCCGCCCGCTTCCGCATCCGTCAGCATCTTCGTGCCGGCGACAGAAATGGAACTCAGCACATCACCCCGATCCATGGTCGATCGACTTTCGGGAGGACCTGCCACGTGTTGCTGTACCACAGCAGAAACCCCACCCGATACCGAGCGGTTGTTCACGCCGCCCGTATCTGGTCCGTCGGATTGTGTCGGGTGGCGGTCGGGAGATACGAGGTAATTTGGAACCAATCTTGGCGGGTGAGGGTCGTTGTCTCCTCCTCTTGGTTCCCCTGCCCTATTGAGCGTGGTGCTGTCATCTTTCCACGAACCCGTGGCGTCGGCCCCGGCAAAGTAGTCGGTAGCGGAGGAGGCCATACGACCCTCAGGGACGTCAAGTGGTTCCTCAGAGGACTGTCGAGGAGTACAATCGTGGCTACGGCCCTCTTCCATGCCTAAGTTGCTATCGCTAGCGCTCTCCTGAGCCAGCAGAGGTCCAACAACGCTGTTGTTTTGGCCTGCGTCATTGCGTTGGACCGAATCTTGACCATTCTTTGGCTCACCCAACGTTGTATGCTCGCCTCTCCTGTGTAGCGAAACGCCAACCCCTTTCTCCTCGAACAGATTCGTGCGGTTCGGTCCGTGATGACGGTCAGCCGTGGCTGCAGTCATCTCATTCTGGTCGTTTATCGGCACCTTCCCGGTTGACCTCCCCTCTTCGGCCACCTCTTCCTTGATTCCAATATCGTCGCCACCACCGGTTGTTTCGCAACCCATTCTCCTCGCCCTTGGCCCTGACCGCGTTCGTGGCCGCGCACCCTGTTGATAGTCGTGGTGGGGGCCAGGCGGTCTTTTGGCAGGCTCGCCCTTTCGCGTGGCATCGATGCTTGCGTTGAACTTGGGCATCCCTACAGTTCCTTGTCCAACGTCTGTTGCCGATTCCGCCGCCGCAATATGCCCCGGCGAGGCCATAAGCTTGTTCTGTCCGGTGGGGAGAAGCCCGTGCCCCTCATCGTCGAATAGGTCGGGGGAGGTCGTGCCGCTGCTGCTGTCGAACGTACTTCTCCCTCGTGGAAGCCGTGAAGTGTTGGTCTCAGCCTCCACGTCGTCCTTGCGCTCGGCATCTCGGCGGGTAACAGCTGTGCCTAGACGTCTTGCGGCGTCGGCCAATTCACCCCCTCCGTTCTCCTGAGAAGTAGGCTCAAGCGCACGGCGTTGGTCGTCTGCGTGGGCTACCACCCCCCCGGCGAGGAGCTGTTGGGCTTCCCCGGTTGCGCCCTTTGGCGCATACCCGGCACCGTCATCCCTAGCAGCGCGAGTTTCCTCTCCCGATTTCGCCCATTCGGTCTCTTCTTGAATGGTCGATTGACGTACAGCAGCTATGGCAGTTTCGGCGTCAGTGACTCTCGGCCCTACTGATCCCGAGGCATCGAGGTCATCTCCACTTGGAGAACCGTCAGGAGAGGTAGAGCCTGTTTCAGCCACTGGGGCGCGTTGTGTGAGTATGTCGCTGCCACCGACGACAACGTTTTTCACTGGCGGACCTTGAGCATCGAGCGAGAAGGATCCCTGGGGGTCTAACGCCGGCGAGCTTCCGTCAAAAACGTCAACGACGGTCATGTTATGCTTCTCTAGCACCGGTTGAAGTTGCGCTGAATTCGCACAGTTGTGGGCGCGCGGAACGAAGGGGGGAATGGGACGGTACACGTGGTTTGGGTGCCCACAAAAGTGTGTACTAGTGCAGTATTGCCCTACACACTTTACTGTGGTGCTACCGTATGCCGGCGTGGCGGCGGCCACTCGCGTTTTGTTTCGCTATGCATAAAAAACGAACGCGCACAACGGGTTGTGATACGCTCGGAGTAGTCTACCCGCGATGCTACACACAACCATACCAGTCATCACAAGATCCGTCAGCAGGTCGATATCGGCGGGGGATATCAACCGCGTAACTGACCGAGCATGTCTTGTGGTATCAAGTGTTCCTTCCCGTTCCTTCGACCATCTTCTTGTGGCTCCACTGAGGTCCTCGCTCCCTGTAGGAGGTAGGGAGGGGGCACACGGATCGATTCGACCTCCGTTTCTTTGAGTACAATGACTCACGATCAAGAAGGACAGCGTTGCGTACTTCCTAAATTTAGATACCTGGTTTGGATTCGACACGCCCCACGAAGACAGCAAAGGTTTTGGTCTACATTGCAGTACTGACAGCAGGCCCCTTTTGGTTGTGAGACGCTAATGACAAATGCCTGCACATACACCTGTGAGGCTAGTCCGCCTGCGGGCGTACCTTTGCACCGGCAGCCTTTGTAGCGACGTCACCCCCCTTCAACATCTCAGGGGCGGCGAATTCCCTGAGCTCCGTTTCTCCCTCGGAGTCCCGGCCACTTTTGTCCCCCCCAATACCCACCCTCGGTACCTCCGCATGGTGACGTTGGCCACGCGTGACCACCGAGTCAGGTTCCAAGACCTTTCCCGGTGAGGCACCGTCTTCCCCTGTCTGATGAAACTCCGCTTCGTTCGGAGTCGGTGAAGAATACGGGGTCACAGACTTCTCTCCAATCCCCCCTTCGCCCGCCGCCGCCGCTGCTGTCTGCTTTGTTTCCTTCGAGGGACCCGAGTCACCCTTTGATGCATGCTCGACAAGGGACAGACGGGGCAGCGTGGGATCGTGGTGGCCGTCCCCTCCCCCCCCATCCCGTGACCTGATATCATTAGCGCGTGGTTTCACCGGTGCCACCCGCCCATAGGTCTCCTCCTCCGAAGGAGCTCCTTGTGCCGCAGGCGCTGCTTTTGTAGTTCCCGTGGAACCCTTTCTACCCTTTACTTGCCTGCGTGGGACACGAGTTACGGTGAGTGATGGGCATTTTGTCGGCAAAACTCGGTCGAAACTTCGCCGTTCCGTGGGGTCTCAGCGTTGCAGCTAGTATTTCCAGGTGACGCCGGGATGCAATGAGATATGTAGCTCGACTGCAGCATTCAGCGATAGGCGTGGCGTATACATCACTTTTCATAGATCGCACGAGTCGAAATCAACGTCTCATCTATTGGAGAAAACTTAGCAGCATGTGCACACCCCGGCGCACGCACCTAGTCCCAAAGTGCGGAAAACAGTGGGCAAGGCCCACTGGTGTCGAAAAGGCAAGGCAGGTGTATCGTATCAGAACAAAGCTCGACCCTGTGTACGTACCCGGATGAACGTGTTCTTCTCGCTGCCGAGCTTTGCTTCGTTGCAGGCCTCGTTGTGGATACCCGCCGCTTTCTCTCTGCCTTGGCTTGGTGAATCATTTGTTCCCACTCCTGCTCTCGGGGTAGGCAGCGCACATATCATTCAGGATGTCGGGTAAAGTAATTGTCCAGGGTATAGATGGGGGTGCCGTGAGACGGTCTGAAAATTGTCTAGGTCGCAACTCTCTGGCCCCTCATGCTGTGGACTATGTACAATGAGGACGGTCAGATTGTTGTTGTGCCGCATGAAATGCAAGCCCACCGTGACCCACGTATCTATGTGCCCAGCCTTACCGCGTCCGTAGTCCCCGAGATCCCGTCCCAGCCACCGCCACCACCTCCTCCCGAGCGGAAGTTGGATGCCGGCGGCATACCGCCGCGCGGCCCTTTCGACAGCGGAGACGTATTGTCGTGGTTCTTGGCGCTGACTTTTGCCCCGAACGATCCCCGAGAACTCTGCTTCGATCAAGGATACCCAGGAGACGAGATAGCGAATGAATTGAACTACATCGCAGGATGTGTGATAAATTGTCAGACAGCAGCTTTTCCTCTTGAAACCTCTCGTTAGGTGCGGCCGTACTAATCTACATTGTTGATTATTGGATTCCCTCCGGGTCAGAGTGCTTTCACCCCGCCCAAAATATCGGGCAATAAGTCGTTCAATATTGAATGTCCCCAAGCGAAACAACGTTTCAACCCTGCCCCCCTTGTTGAGTCCCCCCGAGTTGTTGTTTCCCCAAACGTCTCGCTGGGGTTACGGTTGGCACCAGAAGGGCTCAGGGATCCATAGTTTTTGTTGATTGTAAATACCGCTGTCCCCAACATCGCGCGTGGAGTGAGAGTTCGCGGATGCGTGTGTGAGGGAGCATCACTAATGTTTGTTGCCGCCTCCACCGCAACCGTTTCCTTGTTTTCCGAACATATCCAAATCATCGCCTCTCCTGCAGATAGTTTCTTCGGGGGGGATTCAACGCCAAGAGAATGAAATCCTTCCTAAGCCGACCCTTCCAAAGTCGACTGCGATAACTCCACACGCGGACCCGTGTTAAGTTTCCAAGCGCACGAGGTGCTACATTGGATCTTGGGGGTTGAAGTACACCCGTTCCGTATTAAACAGGGGTACGTCAGGAATGTGGTGATAATATTGTGCTCTCCTTGAAAAAATACTATAGAATCGGCATTCTTGGTTGTTTTGTAGCATGCCCCAGCAACCAAAGTTGCGCAATTTCTTCTGCCGTTGTTGATAAGATCTATATTGTCCTGAGCATGTTTCACGAAACGGATATTTTGATTGTTCTATAGTCCAGTTTCCTTTAGACCACGCCGGGTGCTCTCCGTTGCGCAAAAAAAATCGCTGACCTTTTCCAGCCAGGCACCTTGGAGCCGATTCTGAAGCATTCACCTGGCGCCTAGAAAGTTGGCTTTTGTTGTCGGCCGAGGATAACGCATCAGGTTTTCTCCCCGTATCCGCGCCACCAGAGGCCCTAACGCGTCGTCCCTGCCCACCACCTCGAACGCCTCTCGATCCCCCACGACCCTCCTGCTCCTCGACCCCTCCTGCGCCTATCTCTCCTCCATCCTCGGTCTGCGACGACGACAGCCTCCACTCCTCGCCGCTGCTGATGCTGGTCGTGCTGCTCAAGTCCCCATCGAGTGAGTCCTCTTCACGCTTGGCGCACAGAACAACACCGGATTGGCCGCTGGGTCTGCGTAAAGACCACCGGCTCATCCTTCCCCCGTCGGGAAGGTGCACGCTTTCCTCGTCCCCTCCCCCCTCGTGGCTGAGGATGCCGTCGGTGGCATGGTCGACTTCGCCGTGGTCGGTCGCGAGCGATGCGGCCGCTCCAGCTGTAGTTCCCCCTCGTTCGTTGCCCCCGGTACGGTAAGTTTCACGGTCGTGGACGGCGGAGGGCGATTGACGGTCATTCTCGGGTCCAACCAGCCCGTCTGAATCGAGGTTTCCATGAGCGTGTGCATATTCAATATCTATGGCCGTTTCACTCCCGTGACAGTCGGCGACTGTTCCATCGCCGTTCCTGCCCAGTCCAATCCGGCTGCCGGGAATATTGTTTTGGCCGGCGTCGAGTATTTCACCGTTGGGAAACATGTCCTCTCCACCGCCCCTATTGAGGCGCGCTTGATGGTGAGTGGGAACTCCGTCGGTTTCAGCATGTCTAGCGCCCTTGGTATTGCGGTCGTTGCTGCTGTTCCCGCGCTTCGTAGGCGCCTCGCAGTTGACACCGCCACCATTGTTGTCTTCGTGCCGTTGTTTCTGCACGGAACCTGCGGCGTTTCTATCGCGCTTACGATTTCCGACAGATTCCCTGCCTTGTGTAGCATCGGTCGTGCTCCCTTCTCGAACCGCCTCACCAATGACGCCATCGAAATTACCAGTAGAACTTAACTTCTCAGGTGATTGCCTCGCGCCTCCTGCTACTCCAGCAGGTCTTTTGGAGCTGCCATCGATGAATGGTTCGGAGCCGCCGCTGACAGCATCATCCTTACCAAATATTAGGTTGTTGATACCGCCGACGCCAAGCTTGTCGGCACTACTTTCAGCAACATGGGTCCTACCTCCAGCACGGTCGGCACCTTCGCATGTGTCACCTCTGATCAGAGAACCGTTGTTTCCAAGATCACCGCCTGCTGCTGCTGCTCCGTCCTTGCTGGCGTACTCAGTAGCATCCTGGTCGCTCCCACCTTCACCGTGACCTCTGCTGGGGCCGTCCAAACCATGGATACCTCCACGAACAGCTCCGAGAGTATCAGTATTTGACATGTTCTTGTTGCTCCCATCTCCCAGAAGCTGGTCTTCGACCAAGCTGGCGTTTTCAAAGCTGTCTGGATCCTCCCTTCTTTCTCCCCTGGTTACTCCGGGATTTCTTGTCTCCTCGGGCTTGCTTCGTGCGTTCCTGGTGGTCGATGCCCCTCCCAGTGCGCGACTACCACCTTCGTTCGTCGAAAGAACATTTTCGCTTAGATCTGACAATTTTTCTTCGATGAAACCTGATGCTGCACATGAGGATGATGGTACTGAAGCCCCCTCTCCGTGATGAAGGCGACCAGTGGTTAGTGGAGTGCCCGAAGATTGTGTATCAAGGTTCGGAAGGTCGTTGTATTTCGTGTCATCACCGATCGGACGGTCGCCAATGTCGTCGAGGCTGTCTTGTTGGTTGTTGCGATTTTTTGTGCTGCTGTTGACGTGATTGGTCTTGCTTTTTGGGCGTGCTTCCCCACTGTCCTCCGCGTTGTTAAGCGCTGGGTCTCGAGCCCGACCCACGCTTCGCACAGCGTCAACATCTGTCTCGGGACCCCCGCCTTTCTCAACAGAACCACTTGACTTGCCAACTCGCATCCCGTTTCCCACGGACACCCCAGCGTGGGACAGCGAGCCCTCACCACCGACAACCGCATGCCCCTCCTCTTCACTGTCCGTAGTAGTGGATCTGCCGTCAGCAGCGTCCTTCCTTGGCTCTTGACGAGGGACGAGAAACTCGCCGTTACGTTTGGTAGCCCCGTTGATCGAAGCCTCCTGTTTGTACGCGTCCTCTCCCCCCTCGCTCGACATATTTCCCGTGTTGTCAATGCCCCCCTCGTCCTGCACGCCATCCGCGTCCCCCGTACCGCTGCCACCAACGCTTCCACCGCCACGCTTTTCGTCATCGTCGCCGCCCGTTCTTCCCGGGGCTGGCCATGTTCGGAGCTGCTTGAGGGCTTGCAGCCGCTGTCGCAGAGCTCTCAAGCGCTGGATGTGCTTGTCCTTCAGCTTAGGGGACAGGCTGTTTCCTCGAGCGTTCCGACTGTCGGCTAGTACGGCCAAGATCGCGTTCGTGTCGAGCGGGAGGGAGAGCCGTTCCCTGGTTGCATGCAATTCAGCAGTTAAGAATATCAGGTGCTTGTGTACAGGCCATCCGGAAGTCGAACAACATCAACAGGCTCAACTCCGCAGCAAAATATCACAACCTCCTCGGCGGTAAACGCTTGTTGCAACTAGATTGTGGCCATCGGATCAGTCTAAAAAGTCGATTCAAGCAAGGCTCCTCGTGGAGAAACTGAAACAGGATGCCGGGCTTCGGGACCAATTTTCTCCCCCTTCTTGCCCCCCTTGCCCGCATATCAGGATGCAGGCACGCGACATGCACCTTACGTAATCTGGAGTATGATGTGTGAATTAGCTGCTGCCTGCTCCTTCTTACCGTCCTCCTGCACCGGCCAACGAGTCACGGATCCGCTTGGTAGCCTCAGGTAGATCCTTGTCGACAATGCACTCGATCTCCCGGTCAGGCTTGAAGCTCGGCGGCACGACGTTGCTGTTGGTGATGGTCTCGAGCAGCAACCACAGGAAGGCAGTGTACTACGTGTGGGGGAGGAAGAACGCGTCCAGCGAAAACAGGAACAGCGAGAATTCGACAGAAGCAGCAATAGATTCGTCGGAGTTCACACCGTACTAGTGCAAGCATCGACACAGTTGATGGAATCGTTCTGTGATCCGGATGCTGGGAGCGGCAAGACTCTCAAAGGGGGAAATGAGGTCGGAAAACACTGCAGGCAGCTATTGATGCGACTGCTTCGAGAAACCAGGGCGCAAACCTCGGAGTTACAAACGGTTTTCGAGTAGTCAACCCCGGGCGTCGAAAACAAACGGGTTTCTGGAAGTTATTCGCACCTCCTCTTCATCGATGTTTTCCGTCCAGATGTCGGCAAGCTCGAACATACTCGAGCCGAACGCCTGCCTGGTCATTCGGCCACCCCACCTCGCTGTGTCCCTCAGCCAGTCCACCTCGGCCGAATGTCGGGCTTCCGCATCCGTGGTGTCGGGAATCTGTCGAGCACATCACGGTAGATATATGGGAGGTTAAAACGAGGCAGTTTTGCCCTCGGCACACCAGCGGTGGTTGAGGGAGGTTTCGACGAACGATGCTGGGGCAATACGTCAACATAAAACGGCACTTGGAAACTTTGAAGGTTGAGCACAGCAAAAAAAAACACACAACCGAGAGTTACAGGATTAACAACAACATCGATCACGACCACCATGACCACCGGACAACGCCAACATCAGCACTATGACCAGCAGCGGCAGCAGCAGCAGTGCGCTCCAACAGCACCAGCAACGTTAAGCAGCAACGGCAACATTTTCGCACCAGAGCCAGGTGAAGCTTTCGGTTGAGCTTGAGGTAGGACTCCTTTGTCATCTCGTCGGATCCTTCCGGGTTCAGCCCTGGAAAGCACCAGTACTCATTGCTAATTTCCTGTCCATACCGGGGAGCACAGTAAGCGTGAGGTGAAAAAGACAAAGACAAGGTAAAAACTGGGCAGTAGAATGCTGGTTGGCGGACCATGGATATGTGATGAGTTTTAAGGACACTTGTTGCCATGAAAGCACCAGCTAACCTCTACGTCACTCCCTCCTTGATATCAAATCGCAGAGTGAAAGCAACGTACTGGTAATGTAGCGCACATTGCACGTAGGGTGTTCGGGCGCAGTCGCGCGGGACGCAAATCACGTTCAATGGTGCACCTGAATGAGGGGCTTCTTCCTCAAAGCCTGCCTTCGCTTCACGGACAGCGGTGTGTTGACGTCGGGGTTCCCCTGCCTCTTGTAAGGCACGGGGTCATCGCCGGGGCTAACGACTGTCACGATGGAGTCCTTCTGCAGGTTCCACATTACCTCCCGCTGTGCACGCATCAGCTCTCGGCGCTCGTCTGGTGTCATTCGGGCTTTGTCGACGCTTCGGCGGGGCGTGGGACTGACGTTGTTGGTTCCGTTTTGAAGGGTTCGTCGTCGCGTGTGCAAGGGGCACCGATCAATAAATGCGGGAGTGAATCTTCCTGGGGGGAACGGAAAATACTGCATGTTATCTATAGATATATGCTTAGATGTGCTTGAATCGTGGGCGACTGCTGTGTGCGCTCTGGTTGACGGCTGCCGTCCACTTCGGGGCGACCGTCCCTTTGGCAAGGTGTCTCGACTAGTACTTCAGTTCTTCAAGAACTGGCATCAAGACTGATGCTGGTGTTGTTGAAGGGGTTGACCGAGACATACTCACTTGTTTGCGTATGCGCATACTTCCATTGGGGAATGCGATGTGGCTATGCTGCTGTTGGAAAAAGCGAGAACCATCTCGAAGTACATTCAGCAATAGGTCGTGCGACTTAGGTGCTTTGCATACCCTACACTATCACTCACCGGTGGCTGTCGCGTCGTAAGTTCTTGGCCATAACGGTGGCGTACTTGACGTGACGAGGCTCTGGAATCTGAACCGCGTCTGCCGTGCTCTCGGCCGATTGATTGCCGAGCTCTCTTTCCAGCTGTTTTGGTGGCGCGGGTGTTTTCCAACCGCGACGTAACGTCGCAGGCGGGGGAAGTACAGGGGACCTCTCAACAACCCGTAACACGACGCCGGTAATTCACAATACGACCTGATAACATGGTCTAGCTACTCCGGAACCCAGAACACAAGCAACGTTGCATGTACTGTACGGCAGACCTTGATGTGCCGCAATGGACAACTATGCCGCTTAGAATTGAGTGGTACTTTTGAAGTGCGACCTGTCTACCTACTTCGTACTTTGCGCACATACGCGTCTTTGAAGTTGAAAAAAACAACACAATTTTTTTCTGACACGTATGAATACAATCCTTTTGGCGGGCCGTAGGTGCTTCAATTGGGAGGCGTGGTTGAAGGGCACAGAAGTAGGAACTGATTCACTTTGTAAAGTATAGAGCACAGAAGAACATGGCTACACGACGAGCAAGCAGAGGAGAAAACTCCACGGCCTTTTCCTGTCGTGAGGCTACTCCGTCTGATCATCTCTCGATTGTACCAACCAAGTCCGAGCGTCCTGTCTAGGCCTTCCACCGTCTGGAATGCTTGTGAACAACCCCGGGATCTGTTCATCCATGCCATCAGGCGAAAGACATGCCAAGACCAAAAACCGCTGTAGTTTGATGACTGTATTTGTAAGTAATGCTTGTGGCTCAAGTTTTCAATTCATAGAGACAAGCGATATTGCAATTGTAGAATTGTCAGGGGTTCTTGTCTCGGTGTGTTGCAAGGGACTTGCTTCACATGACCTCGATGGCATGACACAACGAAAGTCGGGCACTAGCTATATATCGCCGTCGATTGAGCGTTCGTTTGCGGCCAACCTCTCTGATTGTTCTACAGTATACAGACTGCATAAACAAGCAGTATAACAATAACCGGTGTAAGATCTCCGTGATGACTGCATGTACATTGTACGCTGTGCATGTACAACTGTTTGTGATAAGCAGACCACGGTATGTACAAGTGAATACAGTAAGTAGTCTCAGCATTATTTGCAAGGATAAACTCCGTAGCTGCAGATGAACACACTGGACTTCTTTGGTGCTATGAGGTCTGTCTGCCGATACAACGCTCAAGATGGGCGTACCTGCGCCATATGGGTGATTTCGGCATCAGCAGAGGGCGCACCAACTCGAAGCCATGGTTCACTCTCGCCCGCCTCATCGTACCTCCTGCCCGTGAGGATTTCATCGCCAGCAACCTTTTCTCCCAAAACGTTCCCCTCATTGGTAGTCGAGGCTGGCTGGCCTTTGGTTTTAAGGTTACCGATGGTTCCAAGGAAGCGCGGGTTAGGATCAATATTCGGCGATATCCCCGTGATTGACGACTCTGGACACTCATGGCCGTCAACATCATGAACGCCGTTGGCCGTCATGATCGGTTATCCGTCGACACCCGCTTGTGTCTTCCTCTAATCGAGCCAGTGGACAGCGGTAACAGTCGGCGGAAGGCCGCAGTTTCGTGCATCCTCGTAGATCATCCCCATCGAGGACGATGCTTACGACGAACGCTACCTGCCGCTGCAGGCACCTGGGGGAGCGTTGTGGTCGGTGTGTCGCGCCGTCGACACCACGCAATTCGGGCGAGAAAATATGAGAATTCATGTGCCGTTTCAAAAAGATTTGACAGTCCCGTGTACGGTCTCCGCCCCGCATTTGTCGTTCTGCACACGATTTTCAACTGCATTTCTCTCCCTCAACCGCCATGGCATGCCAACAGCGCCGACGATTGTGGCAAATACCACCAAGCTTCGCTCTTGTTGCCTGCTACTGGCTGGTGGTGGCTCGGAGCTTCGTCACCAACGCCAACCACAGCCGAACGCGGTGCGCTCGCAGCAGGCCATCTCGTTCCGCGACGCCATTAGCTACAGCAGCAGCAGCAGGGGCACGGACGCTGCTCCGAGCCACCACCAGCAACAGCCGAACGTGGTGCGGTCGCAGCAGGCCATACCGTTCCGCGAGGCCAGCAGGGGCAAGGACGGCCATGGCTGTAGATGGCGGTCACAAAACACTGGTAGTGATAGGAGGGGGGGCAGCAGGCTACTTCGGTGCCATTCAAGCCGCCGCTATTAGTAGCACAAGTGAGTTGAACGTGATCGTGCTCGAGGCAGCCAAGCTACCTCTCCAAAAGGTCAAGATATCAGGCGGAGGCCGGTGCAACGTGATGCATGACAGCGCAAAGGTGTGTCGTACCACCGTTGTAGTGGGTTTTGATGGGAAGTGCAACGCAATGCGCCAAGCATCTGCTTGTGCCTATGCGAGTTGAAGGGGATTGGAACAGTAGTGCTGTTAAATGGTCCAAGCAGCGAATGCAAGGCATAGCATCACACCCCGCGTCCCCGCTGCCTGGTGTACAACAACTGGACGTTATCTCGCGGTGTTCCCGTTAGACGACACTGCTGTATCATTTGCCTTGGCTTCTAATGCTGCATGCCGCACCAGAGCGTTCGTGCATTCGTAACTTCCATAATCTAGATCGAGTGCTTAAGAGTACGATTACTCCTGTTGCGAATGAAGGCGGTGTCGCTCATCGCCAAAGGGTATCCCAGAGGAAGCAAGCAACTCATTGGGCCATTTAAGTCTCTCTTCGGGCCGGATGACGCCGCCGCGTGGTTCGGCTCGAGGGGGGTGACGCTCAAAACGGAGGGGGATGGACGCATGTTTCCTGTTACGGACGATAGCCAGACGATCATCGACTGCCTGGAAGGTGAAGAATGTCCTCGTCGCCTCAGTGGTCTGTTTCTCTGTAGGAATTAACACAGGTTGCTTGCACATCTGAGAATATGGAGGGACCAGCAGTTTGAACCGTTTTTCCGTCCTGGCGCCGTTTGCCGGTGCTACCCCTCTCTGTACCTCCTGCGCCCCGAACGTAGAGGCCGCGCGCAAAGCCTCAGTCGAGGTCGTCACTTCTGCAAGAGTCACGTCCGTGCTTCGAGCCGAACCCGCGGAAGCCGGTAATGCCACCGATGGCGCCGATGGTGTCGAAGCACAACCACAGCAACAGCCGCCGCGGTTTGAGCTGGAGTTCGCCACGGCGACACCACTCCCGCCTGCTGTGCGAAAAGCACTCGGGGTATCAGCAGCGGGGATCGCAATAGCAGGGGAAGGCAGTGGGGTAACCGCGGCGCACAACAACGGGGCTGATAGCAGCGATAGTAGTAGTAGAAGCAGCAGCAGCAGTTCGTATAGAATAGCGTGTGACTACGTCCTGCAGGCCACCGGGGCTGCGAGAGAAGGCCACGGCTGGGCGAAGAAGCTCGGGCACGCGGTGTCACCTCCTGTCCCGAGCCTTTTTACGCTCACGATCAGAGACCCGAGGTACGCCAGCCGGTTCGCAGATAGAGTAAATCTCCGGTTCGAGTTCGTGTGAGTGTCTCCGAGCTTGCTGCTAAAGCTACCGCTTGTCTTCGTTCGGTCCCAGTTCTAATGGAATGCGCGCTACTGTGGGAACTGTTCTCGTTGGAAAAACACTTGCGGATATTTTTGTGTTGTCAAGGCAGGTGGTATATTGGTTGCGGTGTGTCCATAAGTACTGCTGAGCCAAGAGCTCTCCAAGGTCGTTCTTCATGCTGCTCAAGGATCTGTTCTTTCCTTGCATCTGTCCTCCCAGAGTCTTTTCTTTTCTTCATTTCTCTTTAACGCTTTCTCGCCCAACGTGTCCACCCGCTTCGTCAGGTTAGAAGGGTTGTCCGGGCTGTCGGTCCAAGACGCCCAGCTCAAGCTCTTCGCTGACGAGAAACCCGAGAGTTCTTCCGCCGCGAAGGCTGGAAAACCAGCCGGGAGCAGAGGCTCGGCGGAGGGGGAGGGAGGGGTTGGAGAGGACGATGCTCTGCCGGGGCGGGCGGAGGCGGCGGCAGTAGCGGCAGGCAACGGCGAGTCTGCCGGCGGTGGCAAGAAGAAGAGGAAACGGGGGAAGCAACGGGCGGCCGTGACGCAGCGAGGACCGCTCTTGATAACGCATACCGGTGCGGTGTAAAGTGTCTGCTGAAGCACTTACCTGGTAGAATGGTAGACTATGCATCACGCCGAAATAATGATTGTAGCAAACAAGCGGATGAGAATCCACCAACGCACGCATTTTGCGAGCAATTGCTCTCGTTTGTTCCCAATACCCGATGACGGTTCATCTATCTCCATCTTCGATGGCAAGGTGTAGGTACTTTAGGCTTCTTGAAAATATTTTACCCCGAATGTTGTGCTTTGTTTCCTTTGATAGCATCACTCCCTTGGTAACCCCCCGCCTGCAAAACAGTCCGTCGCAG
>CACKRE030002425.1:271358-283040 GCA_902602495.3 Ectocarpus sp. CCAP 1310/34 | reverse complement strand
CCCCCCCCCCCCAATTTCGTTTTCCACGCGCGGTGTGGGTATGTGCGCGACTCACCTCGAAGGGGTGTCTGGACCGGCCGCGTTAAAGCTGTCGGCTTTCGGGGCGCGAGTACTGAACGAGAGCGGCTACAGGGGCAGGCTTGTGGTGAACTGGATGGCAGGGAACAACCCGAGCAAGGTAAACTCAGCTCTCACCGTCCGCGCTTCGTTGCACGCCGGTTGAGACCAATCCCTGCCGGCTTGGACTAAGACACGCAGACGAGTCGATTGTGGTAGAGCTTTCGAATCGATTTATGTTGAGCGGTGCGGGCCCTTGCTTCGTTTCCGGGAATCATGTTGCGAACGATCGCTGGGGCGCCTGCCTCTGACTTTTTTTTTGTGGACACCCTCAGTCCTGCCCACGAACTCCGGTTTGTTTTTGGTGGTCGCAGTCGTCCTCGTTGGGGGAATAACACGCGCCAATACCAACCGCTGACAACAGCCCCCGCCGTTGTCGTGATCATCTTTTCGACGACAACGACAATAACCGTAACGACTCTACCACAGACTCTTGACGACCTCCAAGCGTTCCGTACAAGGAACGCGAAGAAGACCGTGTACGCGTTCTGCCCCGTTGTTGGCAGCGGGGCGCTAGGTTCCTCTGTGAGTTCGGGAGGACGACCACAGTCGCCGCAGCCGCCGTCTATCTCGAGCCTACCCCGCCGCCTGTGGCAGAGCTTGGCGCTGGCGGCGGGCGTGGCAGCGGGAGACAAGTGGGCAGACTTGTCGAAGGCGAAGCTCTCGGCCTTGGCGCAGCAGCTGACAGCCTGTGAATTTCAGGTTGGTCGTCGCTTTTCCGGTGTTTTTTGGGTAGCACCATCCCATGCTGTGGTAGCTGTTTGCAGTCGGTTTGTGTAGAGTTCGTCTCTGCAAGAAGCCATTTACCGACAGAACGGGCATCACACCAAAGTACCTTTGGATTGGTTGATGGTTTTGGATGTTTTGTCGCTTGCAGCCTAAGCGAAGGTTTCTGCTGCCGTTTCCAGGAGGCCTGTTTGCACGGTGAAGAACACACAGCACACGACGTGGTCGATGCTCAAGTTGCCGTTTCGCAACAGCTGGTCCAACCAAACAGATGTGCAGCAACGTCGAAAGCTCTCGATGTATCGGTTTGCCGGTTTCGGTACCCATCACTCGATGGACACACCCTTCTCTGCCTGTATAGCTACCGTCTGCCGTCTCCAACGAAGGTGTGGCCGCAGTGTTCGGTGTCATCTTTCCCGCCCCCCTTCACACCTACGTTTCTCGCTGACGCCAGATCGTCGGCAAGGGGTCCTTCAAGGAGGAGTTCGTCACCTGCGGAGGCGTCGCGCTCTCGGCTCTCGACATGCGTACGATGGAGAGCAAGACCGTCGCCGGGCTCCACTTCGCCGGGGAGGTCGTCGACGTGGACGGCGTTACCGGCGGTTTCAACTTCCAGAGCGCGTGGACAACTGGGTGGGTGGCGGGCAGCGCGATCGGTTCGGCCGCAAGTGCCGAAGGGACCACCACCACCTGCGCAGTGGAGGAAAGCTGAGATGCCGTAGGGTTAAGCACCGGCCGCAGACATGGACGGCGGAAGCATTAACATGCCAATGAGTTGGATGAACGGCGAGTTTGTACCCCTTCGGTGTGACCGTAAATCGGAGGTATGGAGCTTCGCCGCGCGAGGGAAGACTGTAGAGGGTGGGCGGCTGGTGGTGCAACAGGCTAACGACGAGTGTACATCGGGCGGCTCCTTGTGTCTGGTCGTGAGACAAATTTGAGTCCAGAGACAAAACGCAGGCGAAAGGAGGGTATATTTTCGCACTCAAAAGGCTTGTGTACCGGATGCTGTGGCACTTCGGTGGATTTCTTTCGCGTCACCCCGGATCGAAGCCTCTCAGTGCAGAAAAAAAATAAAATGATCGGGACCCACAAAAAAAACTGCCCCCTCCCTGAACAGATCCAAGTACATCGCGTTAGCGCGTACCGCCAACAGCGCACGATGACCCTCTCCATGGTCATGTTCTTCAGCCCGAAGCGTAACATGGGGCCCCGATGGTCAACCCGCGGCGGTGTGATCCCCCTCTCACGGATATTGACGAAAAATCCGACAGTCATGGACCGACGAAACGCAGCCGAGCCGTATCTCAAGCTTGAAAAAGGTTGGAAATTTCTCCCTGTCGATGCACACCCAAAACTCCGGCCCACAAGACCACAAACGCAAGAGAAAAAGGTCTGCGGAGGCGTACACCATGATGCACCCATGGAATGATGAACCTGACACGGAGCAAGGAACCCCTTAGGGGGGCAGTCTTGTTTAGACATACGTCAATATAAAACCAAACACTAATGGGCTTTGCACCTATCGCGCGGTGCACTTACTCCACTATAATACACACAAGCAACGTTTACGATATGGCACTGAAAAAATTCAGGCCAACACAAGTTTTTTTTTTTTTTTCTCCCATCATTGGACTCTGTCGTCTGCCCCTCTGGCCCCTATCCTCCACTTCTACTAGCTAGACGACCCGACCGGGGTCACATAGGAGGGGGGGGCTGGACCCCCTCCTGCGGTTCCTGCCTGAGGTATTTTTATCGCGAGAAGGGTACAGCAATCAATCCCTTCCCTCGCGACTTACGAAGTCGATTATGGTTTACTAACAACGAGCTCTGCAGCGCGTCGCTTTCATCCTAGACCAAGTATGTACATCGCTGAGAATAGCAAACGCAACAGCAGTTTCACGCAATACTGACTGGCCGACCACTGCTGCTGAACAAAGAGGCATCGAAGACAAGATCATACCTACGAGGAGATGACACCATCCACCAGCACGAAGACCACAAAACAAAGGGTGTCTACGCCCAAAGACACCAACACGTAACACAAAGACTGGCCAGAGATCCCGCCACCTCTTATCATTCGTCGCTACTGGTGTTGTTCAAGTAGTGGCCGCAGAACTGCAAAACATGCCCAAAGAGAACAGCAACGTTCCCGGCAACAGACAGATAACACAAAGCTACAGACCAAGCAAGCTTAGAGAGGACTCGCAAATTCTTGCCAAACTCCATGCCCATTCTATCACGGAAAAAATAACGCTGCTCCTCTCTGCTCTCTCGTTATTCTGCCGACGCATATCTACTTACACTACAAATCCTGGCAGACCAGCGTCTGCCCAAACTCCGAGCATCTCCTCTTGCAGGCTACAACACCGACAAAACCTCAACTGCTGTTCACGAACGATTCTAGACATTTTCTCACGGTCTGCCTCTAGCATATGTCTCTTGGGATTATCCTGTGACCACGACAACAATCCCTTTTTGCGTCAAGATTACGGGATACGAGGTACACAAGGGTCATGGAGTGTGGCAACACCAACAGCAAACAAAATCGACACCGCTCGCGGACTCCCCGCAACTCCATACTTAGATTCCCCACCCGCCCGCTGCCGTCCGCCGTTGCCTCCTTCACCACACACTCTATCGACACTTCGGCTTCTTCCCGACGGGTTGTCATCGTCGCCGTCCACGTGCGGCGCCAGCTACTTTAAGCTTCCAGCGAGAAACGAACAAGAGATCGCCGCCCTCCACTATCTCTTCTTGCGCTTGCGGAGAAAGATGGGCTTGAGATCATCATCATCATCATCATCCTCGCCTTCCCCGTCTGGCCCCTTGCGTACTTGCCCGACACCTGCCGGCGGCTCCCGTGTCCCCTGTCTCCCCCCTACCTCCCCGGGAACAGGCCCACCCCCCTCCCGCGCACCCCCAGTTGTCGCAGCAGCGGGGCCCCCGCCGCCGTTTGCCACTGGCTCTGCAATCTCCCCCCGCACTCCTCCCCCACCCTTGACGACCTCCGCCTCCGCCTCCGCCGCCGCCGCCGCCGCCGCGCTTGATGGCGGCAAAACCGCCGACTTACCTGACCTACCTTCGGAGGGACCCACGCCGCCGCCACCGTCGACCGTCGCCGTGGACGCCGCTGAAGCCGCAGCCGAACCGTCTTCTCCCGCGCCTTCTTGTCGCCGTTGTTGTTGTCACGAATGATGGAAGTTTATCACACCGTTCAAGAATCACGGCAACAGGAAGAAAGGGGCCACACCATACACGACACACGCGTGGAAGTAACGACCACCACGAAAAAAATGTAAGCAACCGAAAAAAAGAAACGCCCATGCGCAAGCGACGACAAAATAAAATCCAAAAGTTGGTTCCCGAGCCGCGATTCGAAAACCGGGCAAGGAAGAAGCGGCGCAGGGAGGAGAAAACGATCGCCACCACCACAGCATCACACACCAAGAGATGGGTAGAAAGCACCATGGCACACCCCACCAGTTCGGCCCAAACGATGAAACCACAACGAAAAAAATCACCGGCCATCCATCATTCATACGAGGTCAGAAAAAAAAAACACCACCGCATTGAGAACATGCACACAACACACAAGGTGCAATCCACCCATAGCAAACAAGCAACGCGAAAGAACGAAACACGGCCACACACGACGCACGGAAGGAGGGACGGGGGAGGGGGTGGGGGGAGGGGCACACGCGCGACGAAGGGGAGAGGGAAGAAATGAGAGAAACAAAATTGTGGATTTCACCTTCCTTCACCAAGGTACTATGTCCAATGTGGGGACCACCTTCCTTCACAAACGTACTACGATATCTCCCCGACGAAGAAATGCCAGTGTCCGCTTTTGGTGGCGGAATACACGGGGTTGAACCCCGCCGCTCACCAAATTTTCTTCCGGAAAACGAGAAGAAAAGACAAACGGTTGGTGGGCGAAGAAGGACGCACCGGGCATCGAACTCGGAACTTGGCGGACGTAGCGAACCCGTGAAATCACGCACAGAGGATTGTGAAGAGGTCAATCGCCCCGCCGCCAGCCGGCGGGGTTCCGGTTACCCNTCGCGGATCCCCCTCCCCACCCACAGCGTTGCCCCTGTGGTTCATGGCTGCGCGTGCCTTTTGGCTTGTTCCGCTAGTAAAGGGGAGGGGGTAATGTGGAAATCACCTTCCTTCATGAAGGTACTATCTCCAATGTGGAGACCACGTCCCTTCATGAAAGGTACTATCTCCCCAACGTCTGTCGACCCAGCGCCGTGGAGCGTCCGCTGCCCGTGGTCGAAGATCCAGCGGAAGTGATAGCCATCCCCGTCTGTCCTTTACGCCATGTACTCACCCTACCTGTTGTTCTCACCCGACCTGTCGGCAGGTGGGGTGAGTACACGGCGTAAAGGACAGACGGGGATGGCTACCACTACCGCTGGATCTTCGACCACGGGCAGCGGACGCTCCACGGCGCTGGGTCGACAGACGTTGGGGAGATAGTACCTTTCATGAAGGGACGTGGTCTCCACATTGGAGATAGTACCTTCATGAAGGAAGGTGATTTCCACATTACCCCCTCCCCTTTACTAGCGGAACAAGCCAAAAGGCACGCGCAGCCATGAACCACAGGGGCAACGCTGTGGGTGGGGAGGGGGATCCGCGAAAACGGCCCCCCAGGTCGCAGGACCGATGAAAGCCCAGCCCGCGTTCGTTTCAGTGTGTCATCGAGAGGTGCGAAAAAAAACATATGTGACGTCGGCCGCCGAAAGCTAGGGTCTCAACATGCAACGTGAAGCGTTGCGAGATGAACGAAATTTCGAGGGCAGGAGCAGTGTCCCCAAGCCAGCGTCCCCAAGCCAATGCCGCTCGTGCTTTTTCCATTCTCATAACCCACGACACCGCCGTGTGATCGGAAGACGGAGGAGAGCCGGCTGTAGTGCTCTCGGTGCGGCGGGAGGGGGCACAACGACGTCCCTTGCTCTTTTCACGGGAGCGACGAGGGGGGACTTCCGAACCTGTCTCCGAAGCCGATGGTGTCGTCCGTGTCTTCTTCTTGAGGGTGGTATTTTCGTCGCCGTCCTTCGAAACGCAGAGAGGCATCAAAAAAGAGGAGGAACATCACATAGCACCGGCGAGAGAAAGCGGGAAGGGGAGAAAGGGTGTGCGACTAAGCTAAAGAGCTTCATCAAAGCGGGGATGGGCGGAGGGGACCCTGTCCAGCAGCAGCAGCAGCAGCAGCAGGATGCAGATTGAGAATATAAAGAAATGGCGAGGCCGACACACAGACTCGACACACAACTCACGAACATGGTATGTGCACACAACGCCCTCTCCGGTTTACGAGTGGGAAAGTGGCAACCACACCAAACCATTAATCAACAAGAGTCAACAGAGGTTTCAGTGGAGTACCGAGGAAAGCTACGATACACATGTAACTCGAGGAAGAATGTTTCGAGCGCAAGACTTTTGAAACAGTCGAAGTCGGCTATTCTACAATCTTTTGAATGCTGCATATGCTCACGCCATGGTCGCCTCCAGCGGAATCATCCTTCGCCCGTTTCCTGGGGTCTGGGAGCTCGTGCTTGAGCCTGCAGGCTGTGCCATCCGGACAATGACCCTGCTTTGTCGTTTGTGTTCGGTTCGATCGTTACCGGTGGCGAAACAACCAAACAGACACGCAGAGTGGCAGACGTGCATGCGACGAAGAAAAGAAAAGATGAAGACGGTACGGACAGCAGGGGCGGGGGGCGGAGGGAGCATATCAGAAGGGAACGCACTCGCAAGCGTTACACAACACTACCGCTACAACGCACGACCGACAATCAAGACCCAACACAAGAAACACCCCAGTATTCCCCGTCATCGCAACCTACGGGAAGCGGAGCCACCAACGGTTGGAGAGGATCAACCATCTCCCCATCATGCCATGCAACCGCTTGAGAGGAAAGAAACGAACCTTCAAGAATCTGGGGCAGACCGCCGCGTTCTGAGAGACCTTCACGTGCAGGTACGGGCAGTTCGGCGTGAAGCACATTCCCTTCTCGAAGTAGATGCAGACCGGCATCTTCTCCGCCTGGACGGCGTGCGTCAGCAGGCACTTGTCTCCCTTGTCGCACCCGCCCTTCCTCAGGAACGCGCGGCACACCGCCACCTTGGCCCTGTCGTGGACGTAGCGGCACTCCTCGTCCGACCTGGAGCACTTGCCGAACCTGCAGAAGAAGAGGCACGGCTCGCCCGTCTTGTTGTTGCTCTTCCTCTTGGCAGCAGCAGCCGACGCCGCCTCCTTGCCGGTGCCGACTACGGCCACCTGCCCCTTCCCGCGGTACAGCGTCATGTTGCGGACGACCTGCAGGCGGGTCCGCTTGGCGCGGGCGCCGGCAACCACTGCCGCCGCCCTCCTCGACGTCACGCTTCGCGCGCGAGCGGCCGCCTTGCCCAGCAGAGCCGCTTTCCGCCGGGCGGCCGCCGGCGTCGCCGCGACGCCGCTCTTCGCCACCGCGCTGGCCTTCGCCCGCACCGCAAGCGGAAATATTTTCGAAGGAGCGTTTCCGTCTCCAGTCGCCCGAGCTGGCTTCTCCTGTGCGCTACTGGTTGTTCTGTCGATCGACATCTTGAGCCTCTTGGCAGCCGGGGTCGAGGCTGCGGCGGCGGCGGCCCTGCGGGCCGCAAGGGCAGAGCTGTCGACACGTCGGATGGCCATGCCGTGCTTCCCGCCACGGACGAAGTTCGTAGACGAAGCTGCGGTACCCCCCAATCCTGCGAAACGGCTTGTCGCGCCGAAAGAGGCGCGTCGAGCAACCGCACCCAGTATTGTCGCTGCCGTTGTCATCGCCGCGCCGCGTTGCTGCGGTAGAAGGCTGCGGGCGCGAATAAGGGTCCTGTTTTTAAACCGCACGTGCTTGCTCCGGGGTGCTTTTCGCGAACGGCCAGCCGCCGAGGAATACAAGCCCCGCCCACGCCCACGCCCACGCCCACGCCCCCTTCCCCGCCCCCTCAAGCCGGCCCACGGATGAACCCACTGGCCTGCCACCCATGGCGAAGTACGATACGCCCCGAAGCGCGCCGTCGCCGGTACCCATGCTGAATGACCAGAGTGCGCTCGCCCCCAGCCTCTACCGTTGAAATACCACGCTCCCCACCCCCCCTGTGAGGCAAGCAGGCCTCGCGGCGACTTGTATCGGCCCCTAGCGCCGGCGCCTGTTCCAGTCCTTCCCCGGACGCTCCAGGCAACCATGTCCCTGCCGGCGCGCCCGAACGTCCTGCCAGCCTCGCCCCCCCTCCCGAAGGCCTTGCTCTTGCTGCCATGAGCACCGCCTCGCGCTGCCGCGCCCCCCGAGTACCGCGCGACTTGCTGCCCACCGGTTTGTCTCGACGGCGGACCTTTCCCGGCACGCGTCGCGACGACGGCAGCGGCGGCGGCGGCGGCGGTGGCTCGACGCTGTTGGGAGGCTGCCGACCCCGAGTACCGCGCGACGAGCGGCTTTGACGTCGTCACAGGGGCGGGCGACGCCCCTGACGGGGCCGCAACAGCGACCGTTGCAGAACTCCGCCCAGCGGCCGAACACGAGTATCTCGCGACTGGTTTCGTCGGGGATGACGGCAGAGCGGCGGGAGCTTCCGACACAGCGACGGCCGATGCAGAAGGGACCAGGGCAGCCACAACGGCAGCGATCGTTGCAGAACTCCGCCCAACGGCCGAACCCGAATATCTCGCGACTGGTTTTGTCGGAGAAGACGGCGGAGCGGCGGCCGCGGGCTTCGGTCTCACTGCGGTGGCGGCGGCGGCGGGAGCTTTCGACACAGCAGCGGCCAGCGGAGACGGGGTAACTCTCGATGAAGCCGCCGCTCCTCCGGCCACCGACGAATGCGCGTTTCTAATGCTGACTGCTGTAGCCCAGGCTGACAGTGACTGTTCCTTCCACGTCCTCGCGGTGCTGCTGGTCTGGTTACTACCTTCGCTGCTAGCTGGCGCGACCCCACGGGAATCGGACCGAGCGGGGCCTCCTGCTGCCTCCCCTCTTCGTGTCGCCTTCGTCCACACGAGGTTGTGGCCGGGACCCCTTCGTGGTTGCGCGGCCGATGCTCCACCTCGGTACGCTGCGACGTGCGTGCTTGGGGGCGGGGGTCGCCCCACAGGTTTCTTCGTAGCGACATTGCTGGTACCGGCGATTTGAGCAGCAGTGCTGCTGTTGGTCCACACTCGGTTGCGATTGCCCGCCTTGTACTTTGTACTGATGACGGCCTGGGCCGCACTGCCTCTCGCCAGAGTCGGTGTGGTTTGGCGGGTCGCGCTGCTAGGACCGTTGCTTGGCCCTCCGGCTTCCGCATTGACCCAGACCCGATTCCCTCCGACTCGTGGAGCTACGCCTGGTACCGGAGAAGGGGAGGCAGCACCAGGAACATGAGAGCCAGCACCAGGAGCAAGTCTATCTGGCGGAACGGGAGAAGCAGGGGTCCTTTTCCAGGACATGCTTCTGCCTCGGCCCCGGCCCCGGGACGCGGGGAGCGTGCGCCCTCCCCTCCCCGCGGCGGCGGCCTCTCCGCCTCGTCCTCTTCCTCCCGAGTACGTGAGCAGCACCATCTTTGTTTTCCGGCAAAGCGACGTGTTGTGCAATGAATGACGCGAGCAGGCAGGGGGAGAGGAGAATTTCGAGAAAGTGGTGCGGGGGGACATACAATTGGAATTGATGGGTAGGGTGTTTGTCTCGCCTCGCCCTTGATGGTCCCAAGGGATGGGCCGGTCGGTTATCTCTGCTCATCACAGCAGCAGGAAATAGACACCCCCCCTCATTGGGGGCGGCGACGCTGCACGAACCATGCAGTCGCACCTGATGAACAAGAGGCGCTCGGAGGTATCCGTCGCGCCGCTCAGGCCGCTGGCGCTGAACCGGGCGACGGAAATCCTCCCGTACCGAGGCACGCTGTTCTTGAAGGGTGAGAGCGATATTTGTATATGATGAACATTCTCACCGACCCTCGGGAAATGAGTACCGCCGCCGGCCGGAGACCATCAGGATGCAACCACCCCCTAACGTGCTGCCTGCTGGAGACGTATGCACGTCGTTGTTGCACTTGTGCGGATGAGCACGGTGGTAGGGGAGGCTGATGTCGGTAACGTTCTTTGGGTCTGCAACCAGGAGAGCAGAAAAGTGCAGAATATTTTCACACAACACTTGACACGGAGAACTGAGAAGTCGTTGCAAGAAAGCAACATGACCATTGTCGACGACGATCATGCAGCTTTCAGCAAAAAAACACACACAGGCGTGTCCCTATTGCGGAGTGTTTGCCCGCTTGGTTGCCTGGACGTCGCAGGGTGGACGGTGCTTTGGCAACCAACCTACGTTTGCTGGTCTGTTGCCGGAGGAACCAGCCAGCAGCTGGCGAACCTTTGGACATGACTGCTGTCTGTCGGTGGCGGAGACTTCCCGCTAAATTACATTGACCGCCATTTCCAAAGAAGGCACAACATGCACGTTGCCGTCTACTCAATATACTTGAACATTTATATACTCGTACCTCCGTCTGCAGACCTGGATCACGTGTACCAGTGGTAAAGTATTCTGTGGCATGTACTTGCACTTGTTGCCCGCGCTCTCTGTTGGGAGGAGCTACGTACTTTTAGAAGCATTGCGCCAGTGACCGAAAACGCGAACTTCTTTGCTGTATGTAACAGGCGCGGGCGTTCCGATGTCCAGCAGTAGAAGTACATGTTCAGTCGCTACTGCTTTCTAGGGGCGCGCTGGCCGTTTGCAGCGCGGTTACCTCCTGGCCGACAGGATACCACTGCTGTTATTCTGCTGTCACCGGTGCACATGATAGCTTGGAGAATTAACCGCATTTCACCGACGCGTTGTGTTCAGCACGTCTTGGAGTGTTGTGTACCTGACGCCAGACTGCTGCTGTACAGAAAGATGCGAGACATCAGTGTCGACAGACGTGGGATTCGGTTGCAAATGTCGACAGACATGGGATTTCGATTGCAAACGGGGGTCGGCTCATCGGGGTTCGCACACCTCTGTCCACGGAACCAGACTCCACAAGGCGCACCAACACGCATCGAACATCGAACACCCGGCGCGTTCACTTCTGTTCGTTGTTTTTGTGAATATTGTGCACACAGCGATTGCTATCAACGTCTTGCTCACGCAGAGGGCGTACGACTTGGCATTCGGGTTCACGGGCGAGGGGAGGTTGCAGTATTAAGGACACCCACATCACTTGACAAATCCTTGCATGTATGCAGAACAGTTTTATTGGGAGAGCCAGCAGGGAATGAAACTTTGTAGTGTAGGATAGTGTGTTTCGAGTTGTCGTTTTTTCGTTGAAATCGAACCCTCAACTTCCTTACCACAATTTGTTAGGGTAGTGGTGCCTTCTGCAGCACACGATTCGTTGCGTGAAACCAGAAACGCTATCCTTTCAGCAGGCACGTACCATTTCCCCCAAAATCGCCACCTACGCACCACAAAAATAATCACACCAAACAAGATCGACCAGAAAGCTCAGGTCTAAGGAAACTCCCCCGTCCCTCCCTCCTTTTTCTCGCGTCTTTTCCATACCAATCAAATGGTTTGCATGCATGCTGTACGTGCCAAAACAACGTTCGACAAACACAATGAAAAAAAAAAAAAGTCATCCAGGGTACGCACCTCGTGCAAGCGCCGAAGCCCCCGCCGCAGAGGGAGAGCAAGCTGGGGGCAAGGCTGTCCGCCTTCCTCGGGGACGGGAGGGTCGAGGCCGGGCCGGTGATGATGCACGCCGTCAGCGTGACGTCCTGGCTCACGGACGCGGAAGCCGAGGCGCGGGACGAAGGCGGCGGCGGTGGCGGCGGCGGCGATAGTCCCGGTGTTG
>CACKRE030002425.1:189232-211989 GCA_902602495.3 Ectocarpus sp. CCAP 1310/34 | reverse complement strand
TATCTCACGGCGCTTCGCGCTTGGTGATGTGAGAGCCTGGTCCGGTGAGAACCCGGCGTGCTCCGTCCCGGCTTTGTAGGGATGCGAGGTCAATGGTCTAACGACTACGGCATATGCACGACTATGAGTACACCCTCCCCCTCCCCCTTCTGCTCGCCCGGACAAAAGTTCTTGACAATGAAGCGGCAGGTGAAGCATATGATCAAGCACAAGTACGTTCCGTGGAACTGGGGCAAGGCCACCTACAAAGGGGGCGCCTCTATTGGGACAGGGGGTGGAAAACCGTTCAAGAACAACAAGTGATAGCGTAGCATCGGCGGGACGGGTTTGTTGGTGTGGGGAGAGGTAGAGAGGTGTATGAAGGTACGCAGCGGTTGCATGTCCTCGTTACAGGTTCATCCCAATGTTGTTCCGATCACGTTGCAGGGATCTGGACGGCATATTCTAAGAGATCGACTACCCCGCCGCGGTTGGTTTTGCTGCTGTGTTTCGTTCGACGCGCGTGAAGCGCTCTTCTTGTATGGGCTGGTTGGCAGAGGTGATTGTGTTTGGAGGGAGTGGGGTGGCATCGTGCGTGGCGGTCGCACGTTGCGTGCAGTCTACGCCGTAACCCCTCTCGCCCTCCACGATGAAGCCGAGTCGGAGCACGGCACTGCCCCGATGCCCAACAAGAGGGTAAATTGGGAGTGAGGTGCCCATGCACAAGCTCCGCGTTTCGGCGTTCTGTTCCTCCGCAAGGCTTGCAGGTCGTTGTTTGTGCACCCCCCCCTCCTCTCTCTGCAACCATGCATGTACAAGAAGTTTTTGGACTGACTCGAGTCGCATGGACTCACAAGGAGGGAATTCCATTCCAGCCGTTAGTCAAGGTGGGGTGCTGAATTGCCGAACACGGGTTGTTTGCCGAACTGACGAGAAAAATGACAGAGCGGGATTTCGTAGTTGGTTCCAGGCGCCTCGAGTTGTATCGCTGTTCAGCAGCACCAAAGAAGCTGGTGATTGGATTGCTGACGTTCCAGCGGAAAGGCGGGCACCACCACGGAGAGATGCAAGAAGAGGCGCCGCTAGCAAGCATGTTGTCGAGCCCCGGTTGGGTAGACTGAATTTGAAAGCGTTCCCCCTCTTCATCTTTGTGGAGTCCTTTCGGGGGCGGAAGCGGCATCACCGGTTTGTATATCACCGCAATCTTGCCGCTTTCGGATTGCGTTATTCGGATTTTTTCCCGCGGGGATAGTGAAAGAAACGGCCACCAGGGCAGTTGACACATGCCGAGGCTGCAAGCGATACGCCGAAAGCGTTTCATGGCTTTGTGGGATTTCGACTGTGGTTGTTGGAAAGGCGATGCGCTCTAACCTATTTATTTGCAGCGGTTTTGAGTCGGGGGTTGCAGCCGCCGTGAAAGCGCTGTGTGCTACTACAAGCAGTGTGTGTCGCTGTGTCTCAGGTGTAGGTCAAATGTGCCAGTAGGAGCGCCCGTGTTGGGTTTTCATTTGTTATACTTGAATCTAGTCGTCTTGTTTCGTCTCAATTGCGCTCATCATGCGTCGCCTTGGGCGACAAGCATTTCAGCGTTCGAGCCGCTACATACCCGGAAGTACACGATGGTGTCGAGACATGCTCGGGATCTGTACGTATTAGTTTGATGTCGACCATCTCCGGGCGGTTCAGGTGCCGGGGGTCAACAAGTCGCACTACTAGGCGATGGTGTCGGGAATGTTGCTCGTCACGAGGGACATCTCTGGTCGGTCCCGTAGATTGGGAATGGATTCGAAAAGTCGTTGTGCTGGCCAGAAGATTTTCTACCGCCCTACAGGTGTAAGATGGCCTACTCGAATTTTTCTAGCTGGTCTGTCTGTTAGATGCCTTTGAACCGCCGGGACGATTAGCTCCGAGTCAGAAGACTCGTTCGTGTCGAGTGCTAGGCTGAGGTTCCCCTGTGGACAACAAGCTACACCATCCAGGCGTCCCCTCCCTCATAGAGAGGGTGCAAGTTTCTCGATTGACAACAGACGGTCGGCCGCGTGTGACTGTCTGTCTGTGTCTTGAATAGTAATAGCATCGACCACCACGCTAGCTGACTGGCTGGACAACGAAAATACGTCAGTGCCATTGGGTAAAATCCAAGGTCCCTGGTGCGCACTGCTGCTGTAGGTAGCAAACACCTCACACCATTGCCACCAACTCTTCTATTCCAGCCACTTAAAATCGAGACGAAGCACCAAGCAACGGGTGGGACCCCGCTCCCAAGAATAAATCTCCTACAAAATATGTGAGTCTGTTGCTCAATCCAACCCTGCCTATGCTTACGGCAGCTTAAATAATATTCTCTGTGAAAACAGGTTTTCACGAAAAGGTATCTACAGCAAAGAAATATTAACATTTCGAGGAGAGGCCTCTGGGGCCACTACAGGACGGGCCCGGAGATAAGAAACGTCAAAATCGGGTCGAGCCTCAATTTCTTCTTTTGGGCAGAAGGACCAACCGAAGTCGGCCCAATTTCTAAAAACGAATTTCTGATTCCTTTCGGCTGTCGCACCCTGTTAATTCTCATGTTTTCTTGTTCTGGCGAGCAAGAAACCCACCAGTAGAGTAGCAGTGGCTGGTGGGTAGCGCAGCCCGCGGCGGCGCTGGGGCGCGCCGGGCGCCGCGAAAATAACCTCTCCCCCCCACGAATAAAAACATGAGCTAGGTAGGAAGTGGGAGCATGCCAGCAGCAGTATTGTCGGTGGGACGTTTCTTGTTGGACACGTCCCCCCAGGAACCCCTTGTTTCTAATATCTGGGGGTATCGCAATCTCATGTTGCTTATTGGGACGTTTCTTATGGTGTGGCCGAGATCGAGCTGAGTTTTTTCGCGAAAAGTTAAGCTTTTTTTCTTCCCAGAATTTGGCCCGTTCTGTACTGTACCGCCGTACATATAGATAGGCCATAGACCACCTTCCTCACGAACGTATGCAAGGCCAACAGAATACGCAAAACATGCACTTTTGTCTGCGGCGGTGTTGCACAGGGTATGCGCACGACACACTGCTGTACGACTCTGAACTCTGAACGTACACTGCTTGCTCTGTAGGTTGACCGTGACATCGAACCGACAGGAGTCGTGCCGCGTTCGGTGGTGTGTTCGCGTGAAACCGCCAATATACGTCGCGAACAGACCGACTGATGATTTTCGTCGTCCCGGCCACCACTCCGCACGCGGCCTGAAGGCTGAAGTTGCGGCCACCTTCGGTGGACTCCCTTCGTCTACGCTCAGCAGCTGTATGCCCGACGCTGGTGGGATTCGCCGGCGGGCTTCCTAAGGCGGAAGTTGGGGGGTCGAAACTGTGGGGGCAATGGAGGTTGCTACCAGCAGTTCCGTTGTCAACGTCGCTCGGCAGCAGGTGAATGGTTACGAAGGTCAACATTGACTATTTGAGTGGCTTCAAGCGGCCCCTTCCGTCCCGCGCGTTTGATAGCGCATACTCGTTGCCTTCGAGGCATCACAGAGGTCCTTTCGTGAATGCGTAATCAATCAGGTTGGTTGGCTAGACGGAGATAACCGAGCGGTGCAAGAAAACAGCGGACACCTGCAATTCAACACAAACATTAGTCTCGAGTCTCCCCGTAAAAATGCTCCATGGCACGACATGCTTGCGTACTTGTATGACACATGGAAAACTCGCCAATACGGCTGGTGTAGAGCTGCACCATTTTCCCTCTCATTTTCGTTGTCTGTTTTTCGTGGCCAGCGTCCCGAGATCAATAGGACACTTGATCAGATCCCGCGGTGGATGCACAAGCTCCACAAAAATAACAACGAGGGAACCGGGTCGGCGCACTTGACATCAAGCTACCGCGACCAATACCTTACGCGAAAGGAGCACCAAAGAGTGAGTGTGCGTAACCTTGATCCTGGTTTCTGAGCTTCTCTTTCAAGCAGGAGAATGCACTGTACTTACGGTGATGCACCCATTTCGTCAAGTGTGCACATTGTGGCACGATGTGTTAAAGTTCACGTTCATTCTCAAGAGGTGAGTTGTTTGTTGATTGTTGTTGACAAGGGTCGTGACCTACATCTAGCCAGAGGGAGCTGTTTTTTCTGGGCAGGCGGCTTTCTACAACACCCGCTGCTCCAGCCATTAAACGTCCAACGAGCCAGTACTGCAGCGGCCTTTCTCGCCGCCAGGTATTGCATGCATGACTGCGCGCACTACGGTAGATGCTTGATCGTCAACCGCAGGCACCGTAGTTAGTCAGAAGCATCATCAAACCGAGGTGTGATCGTGAAAGGCGCATTTATTTTTGTGCTCTCGCAGACGGTGCACACCTGATACAATTGTATCGACGCCGGCGTTGTTGTGGAGGGTCTAGGTCCGTGGCACGTGAGGCTGTTACTAACCATTACCAAAACCACGCGCCTTTTATTTTCACGGGTGGCCGAAGATCTCCAACCAAGCCACATGCTCAACTGCGGCCGGGTCACCGACCCGCCGAGACGTTCCGTATGACGTTGGCGAGTGCATCATCCACTCGGCGCCCCCGCCGGTGCCCCCTCCGCGCGCCCTCGAACTGGTGAAGGAGGAAGTGCATCGCGCCCTGAAGGCCTTCTCGACCAAACCAGTCAAGGGTGAACCCAAAGCTCCCCTGCCGTCCGACCTACTGCGGCCGTTCGACGTCTCTAAGGATGGCCGCGTGACTTACCGCGAGTTTCGGACCGGGATTCTTGGGCTCGGAATCGGACTGACGGCCCACGAGGCGGAAGCGCTGGCGCAGGTGGTGGACCGAGAAGGCACCGGGCTCGTCGACAGAGGGCCCTTCGAAGCAGCGGCGACTCGGGACTGGGGCAGCAGCGGCAGGGACGGCGGCTGGCAGGGAAGGCCTACGTCGGCACCAGGGAGCGTGCCTGGGGCGGTAGCGGAACCCCAGATCGGAGGTGGGGCATTGCATTCACCTGGTGAACACACCAGCCACCCCCAGGTGGACGACGGCAGTATCGTTCGCGACGGCGAGAAGGGATATGCCGGTGGAGAAGTGCTCCCGCCTCCGCCAACACCCTCCGAGGCACCGGAACCGCTTCGACAGTGGTCGAGATTGGAGACAACGGGGAGGCCTTCGCGCAATCGCGGTCCGTCCACATTATCCTTCGACTGCTGGCAACAGAATGCCAATAGACGAAACGAAAGCAACAATGCCGCAGACGCCGTTGTCGCCAAGACGCCGGCGTCTACTGGCAGTAGCATCGGCAGAAGCGACGGCAACGTGAACGGTCACCACAAACACTCTAGAGATACTAGCACCAGCGCCAGCCCTGCGGCCGCCGGCCCCAAGAGAGGCAACAGCGACTACAACACCCACAACAACAACCTGCAGCCGTCTCAAAAGTATCTACAATCCTTGCAAACGCTGCGCTCCTTGCTGCAGCGAGACGGGGTCTTCGACGAAGTGAAATCCACGCCGATTGCAGACGAGACCAACAAGTCCAACGAACGCTCGTTGTCCTTCGGGACCGAAATCCGGGGACGTCGTCGCGAACGGCGACTGCAGGAGCAGTCTCAGCATCAGGCTGGTTCAAGACTCAGCGGCGGCGGGGGCGGTGATGGAAAGCAAAGAGTAGATTTGAGCAGGGTAGAACATCGCCGCTCCCGAGAAGAAGATTGCCGGGCGGACAGCCCTCCTCCGCCTAACGGGGCCGGAGCCAACGGCGGTGGCAGACAACAACAACAAATGAGGGCCGGTGGTGCTGCGAGCACCGGCAAAACAAATGTCGTCGTCTCCGACACCGAGGCGCCGGATCATCTCGCAAGAGCGCAAGCGGTCGCGGCTCGAGCGGAAAAGATTCTCCAGCTGCGTTCCCGGGGGGACCTCGTCGGTCTCCGCAGGGCCGTTTCGAAGGCGGACCCTTCCGCCTCGGGGGTGATATCGCGGAGGGAGATGGAGCGGGTTATCTTGCGCCGGTTCGGCACTGGCCTCGAGGACGATGAGGCCAGGCATCTCGCCGCGTGCTACCGGAAGGACTTCAACGGCCGCTCGATGGTCGACTACGGCCGTCTGTTCGACAACATGGAGGTCCAAGAGGGCGGCGTTTATGGACGGGGGGTCACGCCATCGCCAGGGCCGTCGAAGTCGTCTGGGCGTGGTTGCTGGGAGGATCAACAGCACTCATCGTCGCGGGACGGAGGCGGCGGCACGCGGGCGAGATCGGCGTCGGTGAGCGCCGCCGGAGAGGGTCGGAGGAGAGGGTCTCGTCCGATGCGCGCTGCGGCAGGGGGGAGAACTAGGCACAGCCAGCGGAGGTATTGGAGGAGAGGGGTGCCCGATGCTGCCGACGACAACTTTGTCCGAGGCGGTGCTCCGGCGGAAGCGAGTCAGTTGGTGAGGAGGGCCCGAGCCAAGACGCTCGCGTTGTTAGACCGGCACGGAACCCGGAGTGTTGACTGCGTGTTCGGGCTGGTGGACCAAGGTGCGATGCTGCATTGAAGAGATCGGGTTGTCGTTGTGAAGGCTGGCCTTGCGGCTCTGCTGCTCTCGGCTGAAGTTGGAACTGTTGAGAAGCACGATGACCACTGCACCATCAGTCAGCGTTGACTATGGTGTAGTAGACGTAAACAGGAATCAACCGTTATTTTTCTTCGGCACTTTTCGCTCTCCTCTTCGATTTGTAGATGTGTTGTTCACGTTCATTACAATGGAAAGGGTGATCTAGCGACAGCGCACAAAAACAGTGGTGTCGTTTGACATTAGACTACCCTCTGCCGAATGACGACCTTCAATCGCAGGGTGGGCCTTAAAAAGAGACATGTGGCTACCGTCTCGACAGCACTGTTGCTTCGTTCTTTCGACCTCCAACTTATTTCCATGCGGTTTCCCTCACCATTACACAATACCCACCCTCCCGTCCACGTTTTGTTATCTCCATTCCACTATCCAGCGCACACCCAAACCGTGAACTCCGGGGAGCTCAGGGAAGCCCTGCGTATCCTGGGGGGATCGGATACGTTGTCCGAGATAGAGCACCGAGCGCTTTTCAAGGGCATCAGCAAGGGCCGCGACCGCATTCACTACAGGGTGAGCGACACCGAATCCCACGTGCTCTCTCTCAGCATGTTCCCGTCGAGAAACTATATCGCCTTGGTGACAAACAGCCCCCTGGTTGGCAGCGATGTGATCAGCACTGTCTACACTCGGAACAACCTTCGTGTTGCCACTGTCTCTCTGCCTAGCTTTCGTCCACGGCGTTTCCGTACAAACTCTCGCACTGTAGAGTAAAACTGCGAAAACATGCCTCTCGCTGTTGACTTTAAGCCGTGAGCGGCACGGAAACGGGCGAGCGGGGGTAGGCAGGACAAGACTTACCCCAACACTCAACGTTATTCCCGAGGTCCCGCCGCCAGTGTGGTTGCCACGACATGCTTTATATATACATTGTTCTTTGGCACGCCTTTGGTCCTCCACAAACAGGAGCTCCTAGACACGCTCCGGGCGTCGGAGGTCGCCGAGCACAGGGAGCGCACCCAGCGAAAGCTCCAACACCAGGCAGGGCTGCCCACGAGCGGCCGAGGCTCCGCGATCCACTGGCGCCACAGCGACGTCCTCGATTGGGACGCGCCGCCGGCCGGGGGTGGTGGCCGGAAGGGTTCCCGCGGGGTCGGTCTGAAAGGAGGCCGGCAGCACAAAGAGTCGCGCCGGCAGGCCCTGGTGTTCCAGAGGCTGCGGGACGGCGTGAAACAAATCCAGGAGAAGCAAAACAGCGCCTGGCCGGTGAGTCGACTTTCGTTTTGACTGAAATCCGTTGTATTTAACTTGGTCGGGTTGCTTCTGCGGACAGCAACATACCGGTGCACTTTCTCGTTTCTGGATCGGCAGGATCACTTCGCCGAGCTCTACCAATGGTTGCTCTGGTCGACATTGGTTCTTGTACATGACAGGACACGGTGGAATCGAGATGACCGTTCGTTTTGTCAGACGCGAATCGACACGAATCGTGCCCCCCTCACGCCCGGCTTGTCATCTTCACCGCCACAGGTGTTCGACATGTTCCGCCAACGGGGACGAGCAAGAGCAGGAGGGTACTGCGACGCCGCCGCCGCCACCGCCGCCGCCCCGACCACAAGTGGCAACGGCACCATCAACAACGACGACGACCCCGACCGCACACCCTCGCCCTTGTCACCATCCGCGCTCCGAGCCGGCCTGGGCTCCCTAGGAGTCCCCCTCGGGGACGAAGACTTCGATACCCTTATCGCCGCCACGGATCCCGACCGCCGCGGGAAGGTCTCATACCCGACCTTCTGCGAGGCCCTCGACCTGCATCCACTCCGTGGGGACCCTCCCGACGCTCATCGGACCGCCTCAGGTTCCGAAGAAGAAGAGCGACCCTCCTCCGCGCCCCCGGTGCCGACGAAGTCGAGACAGCACAACCGACAGCACGTGGGGTCCGGTGGTGGCAGCGGCAGCGGCGGCGCTACTGCTGGAGTCGCGGGTAAAGGACGGGGAGAAGGCGGGGGTTACATTCGTCGCCGGGCGATGGAACTAGCGCCGCCCGCGGACGCGCGCGAGGACCTCGAGGGAGGAGTTTTCCACGTTAACGAGGCGACGTGCGGGTGCGCCAACCCGAACTTCACCACCACCATGGTTCCGGCTTCGACCGGAGGGGGATGCAGGGCAAACAACAACCGTCCTCGGCCCGACTCGTACCGTCCGAAGAGGCGGCAGTCGCCGGCTCCGGCTCCGGGGGGCACGCTCACCGGCGTCCGCACGAAGAGCCACGGCCAGACGCTTCTTGTGGTTGGTAGCGGCGGTGGGGACCGCGTGGGGCTGAGGGACCAGACCGGTTTGGAGGCTGAGAGGCGCTTTCGCCAAGGGCTTGGAATCAAGATGAGGTAGCGGAGATAGGCAATCGAGAATGTGGTTCTGAATGGCGTTGTTCAAACTTTGTAGCAAATGCCGCGCCCTGTACGGTATCAAACACTACAAACCACCCCAGCCACAGCGAGGCGAAAATGCCGTCTGTCCCTTCTGAGTTCCAAGAGATTTATCTGTAGACTAACATTTTCTCCGCTTTGCTCTTTGACGTGTCATAGGGTTCGCTGCCGCGGCGACGGCATTTGCATCCAATCTTAGTAGCATGCTTTCTATTCTTGGTCTGGCGCAAGTCAAGCCTAGCGTGCGTGCCCTTGTCAACTCGATCCGCCCCGAAAGACATTTTAGTACCGTTCTGTTACCCGACAACCAAGATATTTCCACCCTCTCTCCGTTTCTCCGTGTTGCCCCTCTCCCTCTGTCCGCGCCACGAGACGTTCGCAATCCCTGTCTTCGTGCTACTCGCGCGGAAGAGGAGGGTGGGACAGTCTCGGCACCCCTTCTACCCGCGGCGTTGCACCGCCCCTTACCGCCACTGCCGATGACAACGGCAGGGCGTGGAGCGACGACAACAACACCGGCGGCCGAGGCCACAGGCGCGGCCGTTCCCACACCCCAAGGGACAGCGATCTCGGGTTCGGGTCCGAGCGCATGCGCTCCACGTCGAGGTGCGACGACGACGAAGACTGCCGCGGCGGTGGCGGCCGTCGCGAGAGAAGAAGCGGCAGTGTTGGGTGGCGCCGGACCGGAACAAATGGTGACGTAGGTCCGGGCTTGAGGCGGGTACGGTCTCTTAGCCTGGGAGCCGAACGGCGCTACGGGGACTGGGCCCGATCCTCCGTCCAACACCTCCTGCGGCAAGATGGGTGGCTGGGCGCTCGTTCTTTCCGTCTCGATCCGCCGTCGCCGGTGACGGGGTCTCGAAACACGGCCGGAGGCGGTCACTCGTCAGAGCAACACGGAGGTCGGGGGAAGAGTCGGTGGCCTCGCGCGGAAACGGCGTTTGAGATGCGTCGATCGCGATCATCTCCGCGGGACCTGAGTCAACACAAGAACTCTGCGGATGGTTCCGTCATGAACAACCGGAGGTATTCGGCTCAGACCAGGGAGCGCCGGCCTACCCCGTACGCAACCGACGCCGACTTGTCCTCGGTGTGCCGGGTGATGCCAGCGGCTACCGCGGCCACTTCTCATAGCGCCGTTGCTCTGACCACCGAGGGGTACGGGCGCTGGCGAAAGGAAGCAACAGGGGGGAGCCGAAGCGGCGGAGAGAGAGGGGATTTCTCCCCTACACTGAGGTGGGGCTAGTCGAGGAGCTTGCCGCAGCAGTCGGGTGGACGCCAGAGCGACATAAAAGGCCGTTCAGCAACCCTGCCCTTCAACTCGAAGACCCGGGGCGAGTGGCTCTGAGGCCCCGTTGGTGGTTCGTATGAGGGGGTAGGTCTTTTTGTGGCATGTGTGTGTACGTGTGCCTCCGTAGCCAACAAAGGCATCCAGCACATCTTTTCGGGGCTTTCACTTCGTGTTAAGACAAGGGCAACTACGTGTGGTTTAGCCTCTGGTGCTCGTTCATGAACGTGGTTTTATTGTGGGTATTACATCAGCTAAGCTTAACAGGTTTTGGATACGGACATGTGTGGCGCCACATTTTTGTAGAGTGTGTCCAGACGGTACTTGGTGGTGGGGCAAGAATTAAGTCGGACACGCTCCAAGTTCGGAGGATCTCAAATGCAGAAACGCTTCAAAACGCCGATGGTAGATACGGTGACGAAACTCTGCTGTGGCAGTCTAATGATCGTCATCTGTAGCGCGCGCACAGTAAACTTGTACCGACGTGCGGTGGTGTGCCATTTCCGAATGAAGACCCTTTGCTCAAATAAGTCAGGGGTGTGTGGAGTACTTAAGGAGCTGTGGCAGGAGTTGTTTCTGCAAACGTGCGGTGGTGTAGGGTAGGTGACGACAGAAACCGAGGCAAGGGGTGCGTGTACGAAACAGTGGGGAAGATTCATCACCCCGTGCTATTGAGCAACATGGCCTATAGATCAAGCCGACAGCCATTCCTATATGAACGTGATAGTCGAAGTGTGCCGCCGGAAGTGTGCACCACGCAGAAAAACACAACAAACCACGGCGCGGAACTGTATACGCAATTCGCTATCAAATAGTTCCGTTGGGATAGACAGCCGCCGCTGTCTACAAACGCTTCTGTACGACAAGCAAACAACTCCCCCGGCTACGAATGCTGAAGGGGCCACATGCGCCCTCAGTTTACAGTCATCGGATGCTCCCTACGTACTCCTCGTGCTTGCAACCACAAGCCCGAGGTGGATCTCCAAAGAGCCGCCCGATCACAGTTTACATCGAGATGCCAACCTAGAGACTCGATCTGGCGTGTGAGAGACGAAGGACCCTTCGTGGCGCTACCCCTCAGACACTCTCTTCATATATAACTCTACAATGGTGTGGCCACGCTCATAGCCGCAGCAAGGCGAACAAAAGAGGCTCTGAGTGACAACGAGCTAAACAAACTATTCAAAAACGAACACACCAAACGACACCCAGTTCTTTGCGGGGGGATAGGGGGAGCAAACACGAACACAAGGAATTCCTCCGTGTGTATTTATCTGTCCTGTGCACCGGGGACCCCACTTTCGATTCCGCGGGGAAAGCGCCAGGGAGTAAAATCGCTGCCTGGATCAAGTCGAGCGCGGAAAGCCCAGTCGGAGATCTCCCGATGAATTACCTGACGCTGTCACTATCTACGCAAGTTCCCACTCATCATATCCCCGAAACTGTTGTACCGCCGCGGGGTTTTCTCTTGTGTCAAGGGGTGCACACCTAATGAGTACTTTGTCATCGGGTCTTACGCGAAGTCCCCAACAGTAAAAAAAACAGGGTCATCGCCCGGAACACGATAAACACACACGAAATAGATTGTTAGAGGGGCAGCGCAGTCTTCTACAAGGAGCACCCGAAGACGACCACGATGGCGAGGATGCTTTGGTTTTCCCATCTCTCCACCACGCACCCGTCGGTCGAGGGCTCGTAACATGCAGCCGAGCTGGTGTGAAAGCCGCCTCCCGTCTTCTGTGTCAGCACGCACGTGACTGTTTTCCGGGAAAATAATACATTTAGAGCACAGAGGGAGGTGGAATGGCGGACAGCCAAGCGGAGACAAAGGGAGACGCGGACGGCATGATAATAGAGCAAGAGGGAGATAGGGAGAGAAGGAGAAAGAGAGAGAAGGAGAGAGGGTGAGCGGGAGAGAGGGGTGGGGGGCAGAAACAGGGCAGGGCAGGGGATGATACCGGCAATTAAGCGACCCGGAAACACGTCGTGTGTGATTGTGATGGCCGAGATAATACGGGGTCTAATTCAACGCTTGCCCCGTGTAGATCGTACACCCTGCATGCATTCCTGTCGATAAAGGGAACACAACCCTTCGTACTCCTAGAGAACCTCAAAACACTTGGGCGCTCCCAGCATACGCCGTTGTTGCCATGCCCAACGAAACTCAAGAAATCTTCTCTTCCTTTTCTGAAACCGCCGCCGTTTAAGGCCAGTATTAATGTCCAAAGACGCATGCCGCTTGCAAGTTTCCTCCTTGATAGCGTCGACGTCCCATCGCTCTCTTTATCTCATTTCCTACGAGAACACGGAACGTTCAACGTGCATCGATCGCCAAGGGCGCCATCTGCGAAACTCGACCCCAAAGAGAGTGTACAGACGTACCGGTGTACTTGAAAGAGCCGCTGATACTTCTCAGGGCAGCCAACGTTTGGGAGCATATCGCATCCGACCATTCTTCGATGCTGGACGCATCGTACTTCCGATCCTGCAGGGTTACTTCCAACACCTGTGTAAATAGATACGACAAGGCGTGTGGACGCAAGACGTGAGCGGTGTAGTTGGGTGGGGGCCGTCTCCACCATTGCAAGCAGCCTCTGTCCAGCATCTTCGGAAGCATCTGCTGCTGCTGCTGCTGCTGCCGCTGCTGATGCTGCCGGGCATCACACGAGATCGCCTGCAGTCCGTGTACCCTTCCAATGGTGCCAACAGCACCGCTATAGACAGCGCCGGTGCCATTGTGAAAGAGTTCCAAGCAAATCAATGTCACCACGTGCGACGCTGTTGGGGGAATTATACACATCCACGTGCGTAACTATCACGCAGGAATGCAGTGCGACGCTACTCTTTTGGGGCAAAATTCATGTAACCTTTTCTCGTTGTGAACGGAAGCGCTGTGCGACTGCTTTTTGTAGACTGATCTGAGTGCCGGTGTAGGAGAGAGGCACACCGGCACACGCGCTGGGGCCGCACATCAAAGAGATTGGCATTTAATAGTTGCCCTCCAATGCTGAAGAAAGTCGCGTATAAGTAGTAGTAATTGAAGGGCCAAAGCCCCAAAGCCCGCGTTGGTCTGCGCAATAGCCGTTCAACAACAAAGGCAGCAACTGCAACTGTGGGAGCTGGCAAGTTGGGCCGCACCTTGGAAATTGCGTCTCGTACGCCGCTCTGCAAAGAAGAAAACGAAAGTTGTGGTGATTCCTCCATATTCCCTGGAGGTTTTCTGTCTCCAGACGTCTAAGGGGACGACTGCGTGGCCGGATGACCAGCCAGATGGCTGGAAACAGGCTGCCGACGCCGTGCAGCTCGATCTTTCAACACTGCTACTGCTTCATTTTTTTTCTGGGTGTTCCAACAAAGTTCGGAATGGAGGCAGGTTCTTCCCATGCCGCGCGCTGCATTTTTTGTCCACACGCGAGGTACCGGTCACATGCACGCGTGCAAACACACGTTCATGCTCTTCCCTGCACAAGTCACACGCAAGATGGCGTGGAAGTTGAGTCTTCTAGCTTTGTTGGCCTGCTGCAGCAATGCGTCCGCGTTCGTGATGCCGTTGGGATCAAGGGCGGAGTTGAATATGAGAGCGGCGCAACTACCCTCTCCACAAGCGAGACGATCAACGAGATGCAACAACACCCCACCGAACATGCGCTATATCGCCATGAACAGGTAACGACGAGAGTATGCCAGCCACCCCCAGCCTGCTGCTGGGTTTGTTTCAATAGGAAGTGTATTGTAGCCTATTGCGGGATCGGTTGTTGGTCGGGTTTGCATGTTTGGCCTCCATCGCACAGCCGCCAGATGAAGACATGTGTTGCCTTTGATGAGCATACGATACGTGAGAGCGACAACAACCCTCGTCTCTACAGCACAAAATAGTCTTGATACGCTTTGGGGACGTGGTTTCACACATCTGAGAGTGGTTCCTGCTTCCATGAGCGGTGAGCAACCGTTGGGGGTCAGGGACTGCAACCAAACGATAATCTAGAAGTACGCATCATCACTGATACACTCAAGACTATCAGAGCAGTCGTTGAGGAAGTCATACGCTATCGAAGGCCAATTCCGTAGGGCTACGGGGGGATGGAGGGGGTATGGCACTACACCAGCCCACGGCCCGTGGGATCGCATGAGCAGGGGGAGGCAAAGGGAGTCATGAAACCTGCACCTTTTCAAGCTATACGCTCTCAAGAGGGTCGCATACTTACTGAGAACTCGAATCGCCAACAAATGGTTAGATTTACGTGTGTGTGCCATCCCATGTATTCTAGGCGTCGGTTCTTACACCTTTGCACCAGCCGGGGTCATACAGGAGGAAGGGTACACAGGGTTTAGTTTTCTCGACCTTCCCTCTGCGGTGCTTGGCTTACTTTTTACAACGGCTGGTGGCGTTCCTTTCCTCCTCGAGCATGAAGCCAGACCGTTGCGCGCGCAAATAAATCGCCTTCCACATTTAATGGTTAGGGATAATGTGAGGTCCCGCTTCGTGTGACAGCACCTAGGTTAAAACCCATATTCCAAATGTCAAAACAACATCTTGTAAGCAGAGGTTTGGACAATGTTCCGGGAAGCCGCTGCCAACGCAGCAGTGCGGAACACAGGCGTAGTTTGCTAGAGCAGTCGGTGTGTGAAGTGCTTGACACGCAGCTGAGAGGGCCCACCGCAATGACACAGCAGTGCCCGTAGTTAGATGGTGAATTGCGCATTGCTAGCTCAGACATAGATGGTACGCGTGCGTATACAACTATTGACGCTTTCAACTACTCCCATTCCGCTATAGCTACATGCCGGTGATGGTAGCTGTTACGCTTGCGTTGTCACTCGATGACAATCGTTCCGTTCTCCATCCAGGGCCTCTCCTTCCCCGCTCCTCAAGGCCATATGCACGCGTTTTGAGCCATGTATGATTGATCATTGGTATGAGTGATGATGGCACGTTGACCCCTGCACACCACGGCCTCGGCTTGGATGTCCACTCCAGGTTCAAGGTCAAGCTTGGCTGTGAGGAGGAGTTTGAAACCATGTGGAGGTGAGTTCAAGTGGCGTACATACTTCACATTTCGTGGCGAACATATTTCGGAGTTTCGTCTCTTTCCGGATTGCTACGTCACGTAGTTCTAGATTAAGCAACTCCGGAGAGAGGTAGCCTTGTCAAGAGGCTTCCATCGCGGTGTTCTCTAGTGCAAAACGCTTGCAATAGGGCGTGCCTATAAATGGGATACGGTCGCGTCTGTTTGGAATATGCCTGTAGTGGTGAGAAAGGCGAGGTCGCTGCCGCCAGCACCCATGTGTGCTTGCGTTGCAGCTAGCTCTGCACTGTGGTTGGGACAGCCGTTCGAAATGACGGCCTATCGTTCGCCTAGTTGTCCTGTGCCCCATGCGTGCAACGACCGCGGGCGGCAAGAGGCCTTGATCCCTTCCGTCGCGCCTCTCTCCACAGGGAGCGAGAGAGCAAGCTGGCCAGCTTTTCGGGCTTCGAGCAGTTCATGCTGCTGAGGGTCGACACCAGAGAGGCAGAGAAGAAGGAGGAGGAAGAGGGAGCGCCCGCGGCCAGACCCGGTTATACGGAGTTCGTTTCTCACACCACCTGGGCGCATCAGATGGATTTCGAGGAGTGGAAGAGAAGGTGCGAGCAGGTAGAGCGGGCTTGTTGTTCGTCGTATAACCGACGCTTTGGCGGAGTTGTTGCCCTCGCAGAGTTTGAACGTAAGCCATTGCATGCCAACCGTGTTCCACCCCACGCACGTTCCAGAAACTGATGAAATCTCCGAAGTGAGTAGTTCTCGAGAGGGCCTTTTGCCGGGGAAGGCACTGCCTCCTCCCGCCCCCCCCACTGAAGCACCGGGGCTAGCTTCCACGAACACCTACCTCCACAAGTTCAGAACGGAATCCTAAGCCGAGACATTCCAAGCGAAGAAAGGAATTATCTAGCTTGTGTGCCACAACCGCAGCCCAACGTTTTCATTCATGCTGCTGCGAGGAAAACGGACGTGGTACGGGGTCTGCAGACTTCTTCACATTCCTGCGCGTTTTACCGTCGCGAACCAATCATTGGCTCGGGTGCCGCTTCTCTATCTCGGAAATGATGTTTTTTGTGTTTGCCAACGGACCCCACGTACATGACCAGCCAAGCGTTCAAGAAGAGCCACGGTGGCGGTGGCGGAGGAGAAGGAAAGGGCAAGGGGGAGCTCGGGGGGTTCGTTGTTGCTGCTGGGGGCATGGGCAAGATGCGCGATCTGATCATGGAGCCACCCGTCCCCTCTCTGTACAACGCTGCGATTGTCGAGCCGGTGCCCCCAGAGCATCAGGGTGGTCTGTGGGATTTTGAGGATGAACCGTCGTACTTCGACGGCGACATGTAAAAGTTCTGTATGGAATAGTACGCGAGGTCAACCAGGCGGTGGGAAGCAGAAGCCTGTCATGCACCACAGCAGTGCGTAACACCGAGCGATAGGGGTAAGATTCGGGATTCTCGCTGAAAGAACGCTTTTTTGGGAAAGGCTAATGTATTCTGACAGGTTTTCTGAACCGGATTCGGGGAATGCGCAGGTCCACGGGTTGGGAGAACCATCTCTTGTTTTCAAGGATCGTGTGGTAGAGTGTTGGTCAATCTGCATCGGGGTCTGGACCTTCAAGAACCTGCAACAGCACAGCAAGGACGCAAGCCGCCGCTTGACTTCCCCTCCTCTGTCCATATCCTCCACGGAAGAGTTAATCGTTGTGACGAAGTACACATCATTGTCTCTACCATGTTCGCGAGGAGCTGCCGATCTTTACTACTGCACAGCTTCGACATCATGACAGCAGTATCATGGGGTAAGGGCGCTGCCGCGGCTTTAGACGAATGCAGTGTCACGGGCAGAACCGCACAGCTGTTGATTCGAAAGTGTAACGCTTGAGGAGACACCAAAGCACCCACAATTTAGGGCACCAGGAACGGGTAGACATTTCCCGTCTCCGTGTGGTGGTTTGCCGACAAGTCAAGGGCTGTACCCTTGCTTGTGCGTGCACGCAATGTGCAACCGCACACGGACTGGGCACTCCTGCTCTTGACCGTTTTTAGCACTACTGTAGCTGCTTCAGTTGCTGCGGCGGCACCCAGGTATGAAGAGGAAACCATCGCACCAACCTTCTGCACACCCCAAGGGAAACATGCACTGGTGGAAAAATTGCCAGAATAAGGTAACCCTGCGCCTCTGGTAGAAGAACTGCACGAATAACATGGATTGAGGCAGACACTCCCCTCCGCATTCAAAGGACGGCAGAGGGCAGCATTATGGCTACTTGCACCCACTCGGGAACCGGTCGAAACTTGCGAGTTTCGTTGTCCATGCAGAACAGCGCGATCTCCGCGTGCGCGACGAGAGTCCCGTTCTCCTTCCACAGAGATTCGTACATGGTCATGACCCGGTTGCCCCTGGATAGCTTTGCTCCTAGACGCACGTCCAGCGTCTCTCCCGCAACCAAGCCGTCGCTGTTCACGCGGAGATCGGATATGCTTGTCACCTGGACACGTACGTGAGTGCACACAGGAATTGGGGGTTGGCGGTTCGTGACAAAAAGAGGCTACTGGTACGTTTCTCAAGGAGACCCCCAGGTTCTCCGAAACGGTGGGCCTTTACAGCCTTCGTGTGAACAGCTTGGTGCACTCTTCGTTAGCTTACATGCTGGCAGTTCTTCAGCGGTTCGCTCACCGTCTTCGCGGCCTCTACGGCGCCGCCCATACCTGTATATCACAGTCGGCTCCCTTCCTTGGAAAAAATAACCCCCAAAAACGTTGACTAGGCGAGAGTTCTTGGACCAGTCTACTGCTGTAGGTGACTGTGCTTCTCCGCACGATTGCCCCGATTGTAGGCCAGAGATGCCTCGGATCAGGGGCGGGACGTACAGAGCACTATGGGGTCCCTCCTCTTGTGGCCGTACATTGGAACTAATGAATCGGCGCTGCAAACGCCGCTCGTGGACATTTGGTTGTTTTCGTCCACGAAAGAAGCTATTTATGTGGCACTCGTTTCACTCGGAAACAAAGTCTCAAGTCCACACCACCCGAGCACATGGGAGAAAAAAAACAAAAATCTCACCACCACGGAAACTCCCTCTCGATGCAGTCGCATCAGCCCAAGCTCGCCGTCTTGACCTCTCCCCAGGCTGAGCGTGCGTATCCGCTCGAAATAGTTGAGCACCGCACGGATCGAGAGATTCCCCCCTACATCCAAATCATCGCTCCACACCACCACCTTCAGAGCCTTGGGGGGATCGGTGAACGCCTCGGGCAAGGGCTGCAGCAGTTCCGTGTCGTCACTCATCGTTGGTTCCGCGCTCCTCGGCAGTTTGATTACCGCCACACCCGGGGGCATGGCTGCCCCTCCCGGCCAAGAAACGGTGGCCTCTGCGGTGACAAACACCCGAGAGGGGTCGGAAGCGGCGGCCAGCTCGAAGCGCCAGCGCGAGCGCCCGCCACCGCTGCTGCTGTCGTCGCACGAGACTAGGGTTCCCTGTACGGCTATCTCGTCGCCCAGAGTGGCCGCCGCTCTGTACTTGACGATAGGGAGGCTGTGGACGCGGACACCGGGTGCGCCAAACGCGTGCTCGATTGCTCGCTGCGCGTAGGTAACGTAGTTGGCGTGGTACACGATACGATACCTGCGCGGCGCAGATAATTCAGAAGGGTTTTGGGACGTGTACATCACAACAATATCGCAGAGGGAAGGTGGGGTGAAGGAAGGCTTCATAGAGTGGAAATATGTGGCCTTCCTCCAGTGCGACCTCCGCCAGTCCGTCCACATATACCGAACGGTGTACTGTAGTCTGGCTTCTAGAATAGACGGGATCAACACAAACAAACATGCGGGCAACATGCAAAAATGTCTTACAGTAATTAGAAAAAAAAAATGTTTTTCGCGCGTGCTGTTTCTTCTCGTGGTGAACAATACTTGTGGTAGGGAGATATCTGAACAGAACAACCGCTGTTGGACCCGCAGGAAAAAGCAAGGTCAAGAAAGAAGGCAAATGCACGGCTTCCTTTCCACAGAGAAACCGATATAACGAGAGGAGATTCCCAGGAGCTGACTGCCGTGATTGGCTGACTAAATGGAATGCCTCGGTGACCGAACAAGATCCACAGCAGCATGCAACAAACAGATTGGCCCACGAAGGAACAGCCAGAGTAACCATCACATAACGGACACCGTGCCGGCATGTTTCCTCTGAACAGCAACCGACGTGTGAGCCACAGGTCCAACGTGTTCTGAATATCTTCTTCGCAGTATTTACCAGAGCCAGTGCTTCCGCACAAAAAGCATGGCATGCACTACAAGTAGTACACAACCGCACAACGTTCGCCCACACTTTACATGGATGCCAGACCACTTGCAGCGGGGAACGCAGCCACACTCACATGTCGGTCATCTCGATATAAACTGTGCTACAGTGACGGAACGACGAGCATGACATATGTTTATCCTCGACGGCACTGCTGTCCACCGCTGTTGTTGACGACGCCGCACAAGCTATTATTGTTGTTGGTCGAGTCGATGTGGCAGTCGAGGTACCACCGCGTCCGTACCCCGTACGGTGTCCCTCGGGACCCGTTCTCGTTCTGAAGCGCTGCCGCACGAAGCCATGGGCCGGTAGCAAGTAGCACACCATCAAGTACGGTGACCAACACAGCAGACGCATCGTAAGGTGCGTCGTTGTTCAGTGTGCCTCCCGGGAGCAGGCCGGCGAGAGGCCGCAGCCGAAGCGGACGACGTTCGGACACGTGGTTGTTTACGAAGAAGGGGTCAGCTTGGTAAGGGATCTAGCCTGGAGAAAGAAGAGAGGGGCACTTGGATGGGAATGAGGTGCTCAGTGCTCAGCCTGAGCCGATATTTACACGTGCCTACAGCCAACTACGGCACACCCACACCCGTGCACTGCCCGTGCACCCCCATGCACCCCATACGGGACTGTATTCAGACGTGACGCAACGCCTCTTTCCGTTTGGGGGGGATCGGGCCTGCGGGTTCTACACGGATGCAAGCACACACCAACACCAAGAGCCAACGCTGCTGCTCGTGATTCCTGGATTAGCACGGACAAGACACGCATGGGCAGCTCGTACTGAGTGCAGGACGAACGACGTCATGAATCCCACGGTATCATTTTCACGGGTACGCCGGGCTGAGCAATGAGATGAGACATTGATTCGTGATATGAAGGAGTAGGGAGAATGCGCGACCAAAAAAGCAGTTGTGGGGAAGGCTGGATAGACTACAGACCTTCAGCCATATGTAGTCTAGTGGTTAGGCCTGAAGGGTGTGTGAGATCTACAATAAGAAGATAGCGGGAGAGAAAAACACTTCTGCTGTGTGTACTACAGTATATATTCTCGTTCATCGTGACGACAAGTAGTGACACCATGGTAACTGCTGTGTGCCTTTTCTCTCGCCCGCAGAAACGATTTTGTTTGTCTACGAACCAAATGGGTAACCAAATGGGTACATGTTTTTCTCACTAAATAAATCCTGGTCTAGGATGAAAGCGATGCGTTGCAAAGCTCGTTGTAAGTAAACCATAATCGACTTCGTAACTCGCGAGGGAAGCGATTACTGAACCCTTCTCGCGATACAAATACCTCAGCCAGGAACCGCAGGAGGGGGTCCAGCCTCCCCCTCCTATGTGACCCCGATTGGGTCGTCTAGCTAATAGTAGAAAGTAGTGGAGGATAGGGGCCAGAGGGGCAGACGATAAAGTGCAATGACAGGAGAAAAAAAAAAATGTACCGACGTGCAGAGAATAATTTTTTCTGCCTTGTTCGTGGCAGAACATGCCCGCCTACAAAAAGTAGCCTCAGACGGCGCCAGCGCCATATCTTCGTATACTGGAGGCCACGGGGTGTCGTAGATAGAGGAGGTACCAAACGGAATCCATTCGTTGAGGAAAACACGGGGAGTTGGGCTTCGAGAACCAACTAAAAAAAAAAGTCAGCAGCGGTGGCACTCCCGGAAGAGTACGAATGAGGCAAAATGAGGAGAGAGCGCGCAGAAAAGTCGATGAACACTGCGACAGCAGTGGCGAGGCACTCTGCATTCCGAACGTAAACAAACGATGATTTCTCCCACTCAAGAGTGTTGAGGTTGTCCCTTAAGATACGGTACTCCAAGTGTACGCTTGAAGCCAAGAGTTGACGGGCCATTGCTGTGCACCGCTGTCGACCCGTCACTCGATACTGACAACACCAGCAGGAAAGCTTGTCGCAACCGGCGTCAAGGGTATAGGGGCGGCGATGCAGACAAAAAAAACGATGGATCACTGGTACACTCACTGACAGCGTCTCATCCTAACCGACAGAAATAATACCAAAGTATCTAAATTCTATGAAGTGGTATGTGATAAACTCTACCATGAGATACGAGCCAACATTTTCTTTCCTTACAACTTGCTCTTTATATTACTTAGTACAAGAAAAAATCACGTTTGCGAACAAGTAGATACCTACACGAGGCGTACATAGGTGGTACGCGAGTTCTTAGTGGGTACATGCCAAACTCGCGGTTGTGGCCACCTGCACACCAAGTGCACGAGAAGCTCCGCACCTTCAGGAAAACGTCCTACTCTCCCTGCGATGGACGTCATCATGTTCCACCCTTTAGCAAGTGGAAATCTGTACATGATCTATACACTGGCACCCAACAAGCTCTATACGATCGTCAGTACCAGAGATCTATTGGAATTTCTTCTACAACAATCCCTCATGCGAGGCCTATGTAAGCTACGTACATGAGACGCTGTCAGTATACATGTCCACAAGCGTGCAAAAAGCAACTAGAAAACACAGTAAAATCACATAAAAAAAAAGCAGCGCAAATCGTGAGTGCACAGCCTCTGGCTCCATCGTCTCCAAAAACCGACTGGCAGCGAAAAGTCGGAAACTTCCCCCCACAAATCGGCGGGACAAGGGAACCAGTACCAAAGCCCCCCCTTTGCTCCTTCGCAACCAACCCGAAAGGGAACGCGGTTCTACTTCAGTGCGTACGGAGACGCGTCCGGGTCGTCTCCGTAGTAGTCCTTCCTGGCCACCGCCTCTAGCTTGAGCACGTGCTCCCTGACGAACCACGCGATAAAAAACGTCACAGACCAGTTCATACGCTAAACAAAACAGGAGAAATGTTGGCACTTTGGAACCCACCCTCTTTGCAACAGCTGTTCTAGATTACATAATTTATCAAGAGTGAATCTACGGTCGGCAGCTCCCCGAGAGAGGTTCACAAAAGAGGATGGTCGAAACGTTAAGAAAATCCATCCACAGTATCTAACAGCAGCAGATGGGACAGAAGCACAAGAACTTCAACCCTGCCAGCGCTCAACCGGAACACACGAGTATGGCGAACAGCAACGATGGTCGCAACTGCTGTGGCATACATGTGTGCCTCAAAAGTCGGCGAAAGTAAAAAAAACTACGCATGTATTGTTGGTATACCTGATGTAGGCCGCGATCTCTCGGTGGCATGCGACCTCCTCCATGCTCGATCGCTTGGTCCATGGAAGGTTCCGCACATCGCCGATCCGTTCCTTTTTGGAACACGTCGGGGG
>CACKRE030002425.1:169669-184988 GCA_902602495.3 Ectocarpus sp. CCAP 1310/34 | reverse complement strand
GTATAATACAAACGACGAGGGGGGGAAACGGGGGGCAACGACGACACAGGTGGGGATAGCGCGCGAGGCGGCTACGACGTCAACTCATAACAGTATTCTACGTTTCTGCTCTCCTTGCTGTTGCCCACCAAGAATGTTACCGACATTGGGCTCCCTCGTCGTTCGTGCACGTCAACGAAACGCGATGTTGGAACAAAAGCTTGTTGTTTGCACCCGATGCCGCATTTCGTGTTAGTCAGCAGCTGTACGTACCCGCACTCGCTACATCGTCGAAGGGTACAGCAGAGCTTGTGCCAACAGAACGGACGCTACACGAGAGTGAGTGACCACGCACCGCAGTCAAAAGCGCCTGAAAGTACCACGTACGACACCTGCTATCAAAGACGGGGGGGGAGGACCCATAGTCGTGCATGCCCTAGTCGTCAGACCATTAACCTCGCATCCCTACAAAGCCTGGACGGAGCACGCCGGGTTCTCACCGGACCAGGCTCTCACATCATCAACCACGAAGCGCCGCAAGACGAGTACGAAAAAAAAAAAAAAACACCTATCCACCTTGAAAAGCGGCTGTTCCATCCCCCGGTTACGCTTGATGGGTAAAGTCCTTCCGGCGTCGAAGATGTTCTTGAGGACAGGGTGAGCGTAGTAGATGTCGTCCGTGCACAGCGCCCACCGCATTCTTTTCCTCCCCGTCCTGTTGGTTTTTCGCGCACGCGCAAAACCAAAGCGACAACACGATCGACAAGACACCAGCACCGCAGTGTTAGCGCTTCGTGATTGACCCAGCCGTGCCTGCTGCTGCTGCTGCCGCCGCTGCTGTTGGTGTTTGTGTTGCTGCTGCTGTTGTTGCTGCTGTGTCGGCAAGGTGTCACCTCCACGCCCGCAAGAACTAGGACGCGCCCATCGTCGCTACCAGCCTATATACACTCGGGACATCCCTGGGACCCAATTTTTGTTTTTGACGAACGACGCGCCACATCCTGTGACAACTACCCAAGTCGGAACACGTCGCCACAGCTGGAAGCGCGCACACTGCTGTTGTCCTGTCCGACGCGCACTCCGTTCTTTCTCACCTCCAGAATGGTACGAGAGCCGACCACAGCCCAGGGTCGTCGTACACGCACATGTGATTGCTCACTGTCAGCAGTCCCCTGTCCCCCCGGTCGAGCACGGCATCCAGCAACTCCTGCCTGTTGTGGCACTCCACCTTGGGGGCACCGTGAAAGCGGCGTCAGGCGGCGGCAACGAACACACAGACCAAGCCGGGAAGAGCAGAGGTGGCCACACGACGAGACAGAACAAGACAACGTGTTGGCTGCTGCTGCCCATCGAACCCTGCCCCGCAATCGATGGTGATATTTCCTCTTTGATCGAGGCCCTGCATTGGGTCGGCCCAGTTCAGCGGGTTGTGCAGAGCGAAAACCGACCTCAAACATACCCACGCTTGCTTCCTCTACCCGTCGCTGGAGGCAACCACGGAGTACACGACACGACATTTGGTCCTTCTTCTCGGCAAAACCTAGTCAGCGCTATCTCGTGGGACATGTTGGCACTGCATGGGTTATGGCGCAGATGGTATGTTGGAGACCTACTAGGACAGAAGTCACAGCTTAAGGGGTGCGTGTGTCGGGAGTTCAAACACAAACACAGACAATTTTCGTTCGATTGTATTCCAGCAACCTATCCCAGGATAAGGCGGGTTCTTTGGCGGAGGAGGCGAGGTTTGGTCGAACACACCACGAGCGTCGAGAATGCTGTCACCGCCACCTAAAAATAAATAAATCAAAAGAGCACGCGAGGCACCCCGGCCTACGCTCGTTCGTGAGCCACTTAGGGAAGGGAGGCGATGGTAATCATCTTAGGGGGGGGGAATTTGTAACGTTCATGTGGAAAAGTCGGGGAACCAACAACAAACGGTTCGAAACGTCGCTCGTCAGCAGGACATACCACGCGGTGCCCTGAAGGAGCTGCCATTGTGGGCTAGATTGAGCCGCTACGAGAGAACACGAACGGGTGCTGCTACGGGCTGCTACATACGCACGCACGCGCGAGAGGCAGTCTCAGTCTGAGACTGATTGCACCTTATTGAGTCCCTTGAGCAAGAAGCGGAAGATGATCCACGTGGTCATGATGGTCAAGTACGACAAGGCCTTGGAAGAAGCACGGCGGAAAACACCGCAAAGTGACCTTAGCTTCTGTCTCCCTTTCACCCCTCCTACGCCACCCTCGCCGACGTCCTTCATCTCCCGGTGCTCGTTGGGCGCAGGGATAGAAAACTCATTGCCGCCGCCGCTGCCTTTGTCACTACTGCTACCGTCTTGTTCTTCCGTTGATGCTAGGGGAATGACAATCGCCGCATCCAGCATGCCGAGAGACGTCTCCGCGCGTTGCTGTTGTGGCTCCCCCGCAGGCGACGCCGCCGCCGATGCCCGCAACCGAGTCGCTTCGATTGTCTTGCGATGTCGCTCACGATTTCGGCTACTCGCGGGCGATCCTTTTCCACCGACCCCATGGTACCTGGAATCGAGCATTTTTTCACGAAACCGGATGCTTAATAACGTTTTCACGAGAAACAGAGAAAAGCACAAGCGAAACAGTGCACACCGTTTAGGCAGCCAATCGTACCGGAAAGAAAGAAAAGATGAAAGATGAAACACGCCTGCACGGTAAGCATCCCCATTTTTACACGACGCCAGTCTTCAGACAGCCCTAGTTCCAGCTGGAGCTCATCCATCCAAAAATGAAAAAAAACTTGGAATGCCGGAGGACGAGAAAGTCAAGCAGGTTGTAACTATCCGTGGTCGGCCAACACCCACCGGACCAGGCTCGCCGGCGACAACCCATGGCTCCCAGCTGGAAAGACGATTGATTCAAGCGGAAAGTGCTACATCGTGGGGGAGGGTGGGTCCGCGACGTGTTCTCACACAATCAACCGCGGCATTCTTGGCATCTAATGCCATGGGCCTCCGATGCGTGCAGACCGTGACCGACTATCCCAGGCCAAAGCCGACCAGCGACGCTTCTGACAGAATCCGCTAAACCCAACATCCATGGAATTGGATGGTAGGCACGTGTAGGTGTCATTTCTCTTGAGAAAGGACTGTACGTCTGTATCTCAGAGCGCTCGCCAGAATCATACCAACAACGGTTGCTACATCTTGTAGGTGGTCCACGAAAAGTTCTCCTATTGGTTGACATTAACCTGACTGGCTTCGTGTTGTTTGAGCTTCACAAATTTGGGCTTTCAAAACCTTCGTTCCGCCCGCCCCAGGTGCGAGGCTTGTCATCGATGCAAACCCTCTCTCTCGGCACTAAAGTGGCCTCCAGAGTAAAACGATCCCGAAGGAACTAGCAAGAATGTGTAGTGACATTCTGGTATCGAGAAACGCAGCGTGTTCATGTTACCGTTCCCCACGGGTGAATCGAACCTCAACACTCCCACGCGGTTCTTTAGTTTCAGCCAACCCAGGCCGCCCCACACCTCAGGGGGGCCCGAGAGGGAGCAATTCATGGTTCGTGAACTGCTGTTATCCTCGACAAGGTTGAGTGCGTGCCCCTGTGCAAGCCTTGCCGTTGACACGTGGCAGCAAGGCTTCCTTATCATCTATACACCAGGGATTTCGTTTGAGTAGGCGCACCCGAACCTCGGGTTATCTTCAGCACACCCCAATAAGTCTCTTCCCCAACATGCGTGATTGAATCGCCACTACAGCAGAATGTACTGCCTGTCTTTTGTCGTCGAGCATCTCAAAACACAGCCCCGAGGTGGTACCGGATGTGTGGAGTCTGCCGTGCTTTGAATACAACCGTGCCAGTGAGAGGTGGTGATCGATCCACTATTAATTATTTCGTATATAATGCTCCACGACCAGGAGGGTGTTATCGAAAGTCGGCCGACAACGCGGAAGGAATGCTCTGGGTGAGATCTTTCCTAAGACCACCGTTTTTTGGCGCTGGCAGCTTTTGTCGTTGGCAGCCGCCGTGCCCGGTGCCGATATATCGACCTTCAAAAAAGATGGGAGACCGCACCGTCCAGCCGTTCCCCCAATTCATTACATGTAGAAACTGAGACTTTGCAGATGCTGTTGCCGCTGCTGTAGGTTTATCACCGCAAGTCGATAAACATAAATGCTACTCATACAACAATATGAGATCGCCCGTTGATTGTGCAAACTTTTACGTTCATAACAAATGTTGCATTCATTTTTGATCGGGGCTCCTCCATCACCCTGCGAGACGCTTTCTTCACGTTTCCAACACATCGGCGCTGGGGCGGGCATACATTTATCGGTCATCTACAGTTGAAAAATGGAGCAGGAAACAGCGACCATCTCACTCTCAGCGAAGGGGATAGAACAGACAGGGTGCAAATACATGTATGTTGTAGATGCGAGTTCGCAAGCTGCTCGAAAGAACACCCTACCTTGAAGCCTGCACATGCAACTGGCTCCATCCGGCAGGACGGCAGAGGAAAGCTTTTGTCACGACGATGCTGCAGAACAATAGAAGGGAGACAAGAGATTCTGAAATAACGCTCCTTCCTTTCCATCGAGCCATAGTGAAGCAGTCGGTCAGCTGTCCGTGTGGTACCGCCAGCCGCAATCGATGGCGAGGCAAAGGGGGTCCGTCTCTCACTGAGAATCGTAGGTACACGTTTAGAACCGACATTCCACGATGCCCTGAACGTGCCGAAAAGCAACAAAAAAACCGCGTGGTGGCGTAGCCGCGTAGCCGTTAGCCGAGCAGCCGAGCTATCGCACTTGCCCACACCCTCTGCTCCACAGAAAGAGTACAAACACGCGCGGTGACCAAGAAGGATACAAAAAGGAGAGAAGACAGAGAGGCAAACCCTCGTGCTCCGTGAGAAGAGAGTCTCAAAGCGTTTGCTCCGAGAACGTCGCCGGTATTGGATTTTTTCATTTCCTCATCACATCATCAACGGCGCGCTTCGGGCAGACTCGGCGCTACAACCATGGTTTCAGGAGGGAAGTTCGCAAGGCTAGCAGGGCGATTGCTGGGGCTAGGTACTACAACCCTCGTGGTCGCGGTCGGGGCATCGTCTCCGTCTTGGAACCAGCGGGCGTCAAGCACCACCGCTACTGCATTCCTGCAGAGTAGCCTGACTATTGCTGTGAGGCCACGGAGGTCGCTGCCCTCTACCGCCGCCTCCGAGAGCTGGGTTAGACCAGTGGTTGGGGGTTTGGCACGACGTCCAGTTGGCAGCTCGGTGGATACCAACAACAGAATCAAGCCCCTCGCGATGGCTGTATCGGTGCTGTTGCACGACGAACCGGTGAGAGACAGCAGTGGCTGCTCTTGTGTCCGCATAATAGTAAGAAGTAAACGTGTGCGGGACCGCGCGCGGTTCGTTGAACCGCCCCCTTCGGATCCCAGCTTGTATCGACCTGCGACGGTCAGTCTCTCTCTGGTCTGGTTCGCTCCTAAACAGCTTGATGGTTGCTTCCCCCCCTTTTGGCTCTCCGCGTGCTGACACCCGATCGCCATTCCGCGCTTTCACGCATATCCTCGAGTTTCCCGCCTGTTTATCCTCTGGCTCGTTACAATCAAGTCATGGTCCGCTCTCCGTTCCGGCCATGCTGCTCGTGCACTAAGATCTCTTTCGGAGGAAGGCGGCCGTTCACGAGCCACGCGGCACGGTGGTTCATAAAGCGTCGCATCCTGTCCACGGCGAAGGCCAGCGCGGCCCTGAACGTCGAAGTGGAGGCGAGGAACAACCGAGACGCGATGAGGGGCCGGTGGGAGAGCATTAGCATCGACTTTGCGAAAACGATCTTCGAAGACATCCAGGTGAAATTGCGTTGTATTCTGCCCGCCTGTGACAAAGCAGTGTCGATTTTTGGGTTCGTCGTTAGGCCTGTCCTCCATCGGCCGTTTTGCTTGTATGACGGAGAATAAGAAGGTGGAATTACTTGAAATTAGTATAGAAATAAAGTTTGTGTATCTAAATCGAAAATAAAACGGCCGATGGAGGACAGGCCTATTCGTAGTTGACACATACAGCTGCCAACCAAAATCGCCAAAACTGAAAATAAAAAAATACTCAAAACAGCGCACACCAACACTACCTACTTCTACAAACAGTCGTGCCGAGTATTGCGACAGACACATGTTGGCATTGGTGCTACACAAGCTAGAGTCTTCGCAGGTTCCTTCCGACCGAGCACGTGTGCTTGTCTAAGGAATTGGATCGTCCTCTGTACATGCTCCGCATTGGTAGAAATCTGCAACCGGCGACTAATGTGGTTGCGTCTCGAGGCTCACAAAAAAAATCAGGTCCTGTGTTTCGTATTGCCTTCGGTTACCTACCCTCTGAAGTGGGCACATGAGAGAACAGCAGTGTCATCAAGGGGGTGATGTCTACAAGATAAGAATGAAAACTAGAAAAATCTGGCTGCCCGCTTGGACGTCGTCGAAGCTCGAGCAGCCCACACAGCTGACGTGTTCATCATCGAAGAGCCCAGCAAACCAACAGGGAACAAAATAAATCTTTACTCAACAATAGTAATATCCTACTTCATGGTGACAAAATCATCCACCTCCCTCTCCAAAACTTCGAAGTATCTATCTTTGTGGGCAGTCGGCCTGCCTCGCGAACTTCTCCAAATCCTCTTTTCGCCTTCCGAGAAAGTAGCTGTCCTGGAAATGTCTTCAGATTACGTATCGGCTCGCCGCAGTTCGAGGATTGCTCCCTTTTTCAGCGGAGCAAGGTTCGCGATTTTCTCGCAAGAGATCCACCAGGGACCAGCTGTTGCGTGAGCTGAGTTGTTTTGCCCAAGTATTTCTTCGTCACGACTTTCAGGGCTGCAAACCAAAGCAGTGCAGTGATTTTATCTCGTGGCGGTGCTGCTGTGTGCCTCCAATTTGACTTATGCATCTGTAGCTTGCCCGATGCGAATTGTGTTCGGATACCGTGCTGTTCATATCCGAGCAATACAGCAATGATGTAACTCGCGTAACAGCAGCAGTGTGGCGGGAAAAATGTGGGTCCGGCTGTCATGGTTTTCGCCAACTTTTACGGGAGGTGGCTGGAAAGCACGAATCCCTCTCGGCCGAAAATGCCCTCTCGTTCCATTCCGCAGTAGACATCTCGGGTGCGTTCATCCGCATTTCACGCATCACGCGCGCGTCTCCACATGGGAGAGGAACCGACGCGAGGGCGGAGGCGACCACAATAGATCGCTCGGCGGGTTGCATGCGGCGGCGGATTCTGCAGCTGATTTGTAGCGATAGAGATCTTTTTTTTTTCTGGACTTGTTGACCGTAAGGACCGTGTGCTCGGATGAGAACTCTACACGCCTACAAACCAAATCAATATATAGCCGCCGTTGAGGCACCCCCCCACTCACAGGAACATTTTATAGACACACTCCGAGCTTTATTGAAGATAGTGGTATATTCACAGAATTACTAACCCGTTCAGGTTAATACCACAACAGTCGAAAGGCATGATGTGTTGAAAGTCTTTTTGTGTGGAAGAGACTCCGGCTGGAACCCTTGTGAGACCGTTCTACTGTGCTGTACTTGCTGTAAATGCCCCAGGTGAGCGGAGGCGCGTTCGAGCTCCTCGGCGTCGACGTCCTCACGCTCGGGCTGCTGCCGGGCCCGTGGCGGCGCCTCCGTCGCCTCCGCCGGCCTTGCGAGGCCATCGGCCGGTCGACCTTCACCGACGTGGACGTGGCCTACTCCCCCGCGATCCGCCGCCTCGCCCAGCGGGTCGTCAATCACGCGCTCCAACCGCGCGCGAAGAGAGCGGGCGTCGTCGCCGGTGCCGCTGCCGGAGGCGGAGGAGCGGCGGCGGCAGGCTCGCTACCGGCCGCGACGACTGGTGGCGCCGTCTCCGACGGCGGCGAGCCGGCCGCGGGGTCCGCGCAGCAGCAGGGCCGGCTGGAGCCGTCGGTGAGCGTCTTGGGGGTGCGGGTCCACGGAAACAAGCTCGCCATCGAGGGGGAGATGACCAACGGGGGGACATTCTTGCGGGTACCCTTCCGGTACCATTTTTCTCTTAGCGCTTCCCAGGACGGGCACGTGCTGTACTTCAAGGGCTCCAGCGTGTACTGGGGCACGCCGGGGGGACACGTGCCCCTGCCCATGATGCCGCTGCAATCGTTCAAGATCGACTTGGGTGACAGGTGCGTGCGTGTTTTTTAGTTTGCATCGATCGCGCTTCACCGTCTGACCGACGAAAATACGCCAGTCCTGTGTAGCGGGATTACTAACAAGAACACTTTCTGCGTGTGTGTGTTTTTTTTTTATTTTATTGGCATGTACCGTGTGTGTTTCTGTGTTTCTGTGGTTAGAGGATCGACCGCGCTAAACGGCTGATCAACGAATAGGAGCGTTCTGTCTGTGTGAGTTTGTAGCTGTGTAGACTATCCCATTCTAGATGATACGTGTGGATGTTTTCGTGCCCTTTGACTCGGCACGATGTGTCTGCTAGACGTGTGAACATTGCGCATCCACCCCACGAGCCATTGTTTAATTGAGTCGAGATGTCAACATTAATGTGCTTCGAGGGGTGCATGGGTGTTTGGATGACCTTCATCGAATGCGCCAACCGAGTGACTCTCGCGAAAATTGAGATCACGAGCCTCTGCGGCCAACCTCCAAGTTGAGAGTGTTCTGCGCAAGAACAAAACCGACCACCAAACGATTTTCCCGCGCGATTGGTGCTCTTCAACTACCGTGAGGTTGGGAGTCAGCGCATAGGGGTGCGAGCTATAATCATAAGCATCATTTGTCCACAAGCAGGAGGTTACCACTGTCGGAAAGGGCGGTTTTGGAAATGTATCTCATCGAGAGCTTTCCTGAGAAGTATCGGTTGGCGTTCGCACCCTCCTGGTTGTGGAGAAATTACGCTTTGAAGATCGATCGCAGGGTATACAGGTACCACTCTCTGCTCGGAATATGGGGACCATTGGTGGCAATCATTCGCGTTTGTGTATCCGGATGAGCCTTTTATTTTCGAGCGGACGTGAGTGGTAGTTGACACAGAACCAGTGAACCCGAGCAGGCAGGGAAGCGTCTACTTTCCGTCTCGTGTCCTCCTCGGTCACAACCGGACCTCCCTCGTGCCCCCGCCGCCTTCTCAATCTGCTCCGTCCGCTGCCCTGTTTCCTGCTGTGCGTCCACACGCTTCTGGTGCGGTCGTGGTGTACTGTACACTAATAACGAAGGGCGAGAATCGAGCACCTGAGGATCTCTCGTGGCGTGCTCTCCGTGGGGGGAAGGTTCATCCTCACGAACACCCCTGGTTTCACGGTAGCCCTCCCGGGCTTGAAGAGGGGCGACATCAACTACGACCTGGCTGAGGGCTTGAGTCGGCTCGTCAGCAACTGCTTGAATTTGCGGAGGGAGTGATGCGGTGGCTGTGGTGTCGTCACATGGTGACCGCTTGAACCTTCTTGTCCTTGTGATCGCCGAACGAAGCGCTCACCTCAGGGCGTGTGAGAGTAGATAACCGAGGAAAGAGACTTATGGCGGTATTTGGGTCGTACCTCCCGAGTTGGTCGGCTGACGTGGGTTGACCGGTGCGAGTGGTATGGGGCGGGAAGCATGAGGGTGCACAAAAAGAGTCATACCAGTGTGTCTGTTTGCTGGTGATGTTTTCTTGTGAGTGTGGTCGTTGTTGTCCTTGCAGCGCTGTAAAGTCGGGTGCCTTCGGCAGCTGAAATGCTTTGTGCGTTATTGAAGAAAAAAAATGTTGTTCCAAAGTTCACGGGAAGGGAGGGAGTACATTCTGCATCACATTCTTTATCGAGGAGGTCGTGCTCCGCATATCGGAGGGGGGCACAAGAACGAACGCATCGGAAGGGCATCGGCAGACATCCCCGTTTGAAGGCGGCCGTGTTTGGAGCGGAGTTGGAGTTCGGGAGGGAGGGGGCGGAGGGCGCACGATTTTCGACGCCTCTCCTGGGCGAATCTATTTCCCACTAGAGCTTTCAGCTGTAGTTGTATGCGGCGCTGGGCATTCAGGATGTAATGGTGGAAAGGCTCCGTGCACGACGACCATGAACGAACGTTGCTGGTGTGGTAATCACCGTATCCTAAATTGGTTGTTATTCCGTGATGGCGGAACGGCAGAAGGAGTGTATTGGACGCATGAGTTGTCGCCGACAATATTACGCAGTTCTTTAGTTGGTTAAATTTCTTTAGTTGTATGTTCTGGCCCGAAATCGTACACAAGGAACAGAGCCTGCTAGATGGCCTGTGACTTGCAGTGGCCGTGGACGTACATTACAGCGATGGTGGGGGAGGGGGAGGGGCAGGGCGTAACGCACGCCGTGAGAGACTCCCCGCTTATTTTCTTCCTCCTCCTCTTGATGTTGTTGTTTGCTGAGTTCTTATCGGCGCGGTGTTTGTGTGTGTACGATATGCATATAATTGCCTGGTTGTGTTTGTGAGGTGCACGTGCACCACGTCAGCGGTCAAGCCTGAGAACCGCTTGTATTTGACCGTCGTAGGCGTGTTGCCGTGCATGGTTTTTGGTCTATTGTTTTTCTGCTTTTGTTGTTTTTGTTGAAATTTTTCGGACTGCATGTTACCAAGTTATTCGCTTTGTGAGTTAAGGACGCTTGTTGTTTTAATTTTGTCGCGGGTTGGGTTTGGACCCGTGAGTTGATTGTTTGTTTCTGTCGTGCTCTTGGTGCCATTTGTTTTTGCCGTGAACGTGGTGAAGCAGTAGCGCCGTTTGAAGCGGACTGCTGGTGTGGTAGTTGAGACTTTGCATTTTGACTTGAAACAGGAAAGGGCGACAAAACATTTCTGAGGTTTACCGCCGTGATATCTTGTACCGTTACACACGCAGTTGTAGTCTAGAAAGTTGCTGCACCGCCGTAAGGGGACTAGAAAAAAGCTGATATTGTACTGGGCTACAAAACAAAAAAACAACACAAAAAATATAAAACGTTATTTTTGGGCAAGCTCGAGGAGGAGAGGTCCCGTCGTGCTTTTACACTGTGGTCGCCCGGAGGTGTTCAACGTGCGGCTTGTGAAGGCCTTCCGATGGCATTGTCTTTGTCCCCTTGCCGCACACGCTTGGGTGGCCGCTTCTGCCGGAAGGGGCAAGCGCGTCGCTCTACCCCGTGTGCGCCCTCTAAACAAAGCCACGTTGTTGGTGTGGTCAGGTGGATAGTTCTACAAGTACGTCTTCGAGAATATACTTCACGACAAACAACACAAGCAGCGGCAGAGCGGGACCTACCCGCACATGGTCGTGCTTGAAAAGGTCGTCGTGCGTGGCGTTGCCAAGAAAAAAACAATCTACACACACGCCTGAAGGCATCGGTTCCTCAATCTAACCTCGGCACGTGGTGAGCAAAACGCCTTGGTTTTGGAATAGGTAATAAATCTGCGCACACGCTGTCTACGTCGAACCTCCATCAGGTGGCTAAAAAGCGCCTCTGTTTTGGTAAAAAATCATACATCTGGACGCACGCCGCACATGTCGACTCCTCAATCGAGATTCGGCACGTGAGTCAAAAACGCCTCTGTCTTGGTATAGATATCGTCCCTCTGCGTTATCCCTTTCGGTAGGCCGGCAACTGGCGGCGGTGCCGATATGCGTTCCTGGAAGTCGATGAAATACGGATGGGGGCGCGTGGACGTTTGAGTGCGTTTCGTGCCCCGGTACATTGAATCTACTGTAGAAACCAAAACGGCACGCTGCGCTTGCACGCAGGCCTGAGGGCAACTGACACCTCTGCATCTGCAACAAAGCGTACAGGATGTTAAGAGAGCGCTTTCTTGCTTCGCTCGCCAGCAGCTGAATGGGATTGTTTGTAAGCGAGAGTGCGGGAGCTAAGCGGCTTACAAATTTGATCCGAACTCCAAAACGGCTTGCGTTCTTCACAAGTTTCCTGGGCAGGTACAGCTTGTTCGCGAAACTGGAGATCATGGCGATTTTAACTGCACGAATGTGTTGAATAGCAGGTCCCCTGTCTCACTCCCAATATTTTTTTCTTCTCTGACGATCTGGATGGAAAAGGCCTTTCGGTCATTCCACCCCCTCCCCTACAGGTCAACGTGTTGGCACGTTGACCACATTATCAGCACTTTCCTCCCTGCTAGATGTAAACTTTGGCACCTTTTTGCTTGGCCACCGAGGCCCGTTTCTCTCACCATGGCCAAGTCCTGCTGCCTCTTTCTGGCGAGCTTGGACGTGAGGGTGGCTTTCTCCGTCTCATCGGCCGTCTCCATCCGCTCCGCCAGCTTCTTCTTCCGCTCGTCGCTCTCGATCTTGCGGAGCGTTTCCGTGTGCTGCCGGCTGCTGCACAGCTTGAGGAACGTTCGGCTGGGCACGATGTCCTCCATCGCCTGCTCATCGTCGCTCTCCAGGCCGGCGTCCACGCCCATCCCGCCGCCCTCCCCACTCCCACCCGCTCCCCCACGGCCACCAAGACCTGGACTGGTCCATCTGGCACCGTCGTTGTCGTCGCTGTTCTCGAGTAACCGCTCCGCGCGCACGCGGTGGGCAATGCTTCGCACCCGGATGTTGTTGCGCATGGACGGCACCTCTTCGGTGCTGGCGCAGGTGCTATCCGGGCCGTTTCCTGCGGATCCCATGTCGCTGCTGTCCTCGGCGTCTCCCTGCCCGTTCCCTCCGGCGCTCACGCCGGCGGCGCCGCTGCCCCCGCCCCCCCCCGCGCTCGTGAAACGGGCGGTGCTCGCGTCGTGGGTGCCCGAGACCACCTCCAGCATGATGCTGAGTAGGGTCTCGCTGAGCCCGAGGGCCTTGACGGTATCCCGCTGCACCTCGGCGTCGGTCTGCTCCTTCATCCGCTGCAGCTGGGCGCTGTCGACCGCGTCGAGGAGGAAGGAGTAGGGCTGGAGCCTCTGCCACAGGCTCACCGCGCCCTGCTTGACACCCGTCAGGGTGTTCTGCAGGCGCTCGTGGGCCGCCTTCTTCATCTTTGCCTGGGGTGGTTGAGGAGGTTGGGCCCGGGCGCGCGAGAGAAGGGGGAGATCTGTATCGCAGCTAAGCTCAGGCATTGCTACGCCTGGGTATGGGCGGCGGCAGAGAGAGACGCGCGTTTACAGCTAAGGGGTTTGTATGGGTGGTGGGATAGAACAACAAGGCTGACGAGGTTCATGGTCTGGTGTCGTAACACACCTCGGTAAACTTGGATGCACCCGATCAGTATTCCTCGAATGCACCAAGGCGACGCAACACACACAAACGAACGAGTGTCTGTTTTTCTCAGGGATTTCTACGCCCATGGTGTCCGCTTGTGTACAAATCAAACAGTTACTTCGTGAATACCAGCACGGAACCGACCAGACATCATAAACCCTCAAGACTTGCAAGTATGAAGAAAACGAGAGAGCGGTCAAATTTTAGTATACAACAGGGGAGTGGGGTGTCGCAGAGACTATGTCTTCTACCGGGGCTTGTTGATCATGTCGGTTTTAGGAATTTTCACTTATCCTTTCACCGTCGTGACGTTTAATTGTCGCTGTTTGTTTCTGTCGGTACCGGTGGGCTATTCCCCGTTGTTGGGATAGCCGGGTACAACGCCACAGCAACAGCAAAGGTCATACCTCCACTCTGTATTCCTTTATGTCGTTGTTGAGCTTGTCGCTGATGTCCCGGTTCAGCTCGGTGTTCCCCACACCGCTGGCCTTCATGTACGAGAACCGGGTGTCCTCGCTCTGCCTCGCCTCCTTCGCCCTCGCGAGCTTGCTCTCGGCTTCCCGCTTTTCTTCCTCCAGGGTAGCGTGGTTCGTGCTCTGGTTGGCCAGCTTCAGGACCATCTCCTCCAAGGTGTTTACCCCCGTTGCCTGGCGAATGCGCGCAAAGGTTGACTCCATCGCGGCCACCTGCCGTTGTTGGGTCTCGTTCTGCGCCCTTATCTTGTTCATGGAGGCCTCCTGTGGGCAAGGGAAAGGTGAGGGCACATTGATTGAGTGCCGCTGCCTACCTTTTTTCCTGGACGGGCTGGGCGGAAAAAGATACCGCTGATACAGGTGGACGAAACACGGTGACGTCAACATCGTTGTGCCATGTCTTTAATTTTTGATACGTCGTCGGGCGGAACCGCACGCATCTAGCAATGGTGGCGGTCTGCGAAGCTTCCAGTGCACACGGGGTAGTGCAACTGCAAGAGCAAGGGCAGGGCAAGGTCCAACCACTTTCTTCTCGATCCGGAACACCGAGCAGAAGCCTGCGTAAAGTATCTAACACGAGTAGGCCAACAAATAACAAACGACGACGTTACAACAATGATGGTCCTTGGCCTATTAGCTACACTTAGACGGCAACAAACACTTTTACCCCACGCTGCTGTGTCTCGCGTGCTTCTCCGACGCAGGCGCACCTCTGGAGACTCATCTCCGTCCACTGACCTTTTGCGCAAGGACTTCGATCAGTCCGGCCTCCTGGTAGCTAGTGAGATCTCCGCGCAGTGTCTGCGCCATTCGCACCCGTGTGAGCTCGCGCTTCGCGTCGCAAGCATTCGGGGCAACACCCGTTCGAGAAACGAAAGCAGAATATCTGCGTTAAGGTTCTTCTGATGGCGCCAAACCTTTCCTGATCGATGTGCCAATTCGCAACAAAAGGCTCAGGATTACAGCTACAATAACTGCGTCACGAGCACCTTGCATGTGTGCTTTATCTACAGAGTCAGGTGAAGGAACGGGCCTACTGCGGCTGTACCATGCATTCTAGCTTGGTCATGCGTAAGGTTCCCAATGCACCATGGACCTTAACTTTAACCAAGGCGTGTTTACCAGCCGAAACGTTCGACAGCACAACCCTTACAGCCTCCCTGCTGGCTGGCTCCAAACCACAACCAACCGCCCCCTCAACCTAGCGCTGCTATTTCGGAAGCATCCACCGCACCTGGGTAGACTCGGCAATTCAAGTGTGAATGCATTTTACTCGTCGCATGTTGCAAAGCCGTTGAGCATCACCTGCTGCCTACATATTTCCATACTCCGCGCATTTTCCGCTTCTCGTTCCTTATTGGCCATCAGCCGGCTCCTTTCTCGTCTCTCCCTCGCAACGAATCTTTGAACCTCCTGTTCAGACAGAAATGACACGGGTTTCGCAGAGGAAAACAAGTAGACGAGTGTTTAACTGCGCACTTCTCGGTCGGCACCACTACCACCTGTAGGTAAAGTGTGTTGTCTGCGATTGGTTTACACGTAGGAGACTCCAATATAGCCTAGCCATATCTCTGTAACACGAAGCAATCGGTACTTAACAATAGTGTGGTGGCGATGGAGACGTTCTTTGCATGATATTCCTTCAGCAATACACTTGTTGATACCCTCTCCCCCCCCCCGCCCGCCCGAGGTCTAC